>JBAGKO010000013.1:21209125-21219726 GCA_037177275.1 Acacia concinna
TCTGATGAATAAAAATTTAGGATGTTACACATCTCTTACTTATTTTTAAATAAAAAATTATTTTAAAAATTTCATCACAAGTCAATTTTCTACTTATCATTCAAACATATTTCATAAAAAAAAAGTGACTTCTGTAATGTCTCATTCAAACATAATAACTTCTGATAAATCAGTTATTTTTCTAAAACTACTTATTATAAGCCCATCAAAAAAATAAATCACTCATCATAAATCGCATCCAAACGGCACTGCCCTAATTATGTTAACATTACATTATTAAAAAAATACACTTTATAAATTCAAAATACAAAGCTGAAGCTTGACAAGACAATAAATTTAAATAACTAAACATGGGGGCAAGCCTATTTATTTGATGTTTCTGGCAACTGGCAAGACAGCACCTTTTTTCTTTTCTTTTCTTTTTTTAAAAAAGGGTTTGGTTGTGAAAAGATGAAAAGAATTAATTACTGGGGATCTCTATTGAAATAATGCATAGATTTGATACGATGAGGAGGTGGGGGTCATGGGTCATGGGAAGTAGTGAGGTGACCAAAAAGAGAGGCATTAATGAGAATGGAGCAAATGAATCTGTGAGGATCCTTCACCAGATACTCTGATGGAGACCCTTCCTCTCCTACCAATCCCTTTCTCCTCTGCCTTCCCTCCTTCCTTCACCCTTCCCTCCCTAACGCCACCTTTTTCCACTTCATATATTTCCTACGCAACCACACATTATCATGATCACCATCATGCTAAACTTTATCAACAACTGAATCTTTAAACAAATTGTTAATCAACAAGTTTCCTTCCATAACATTATTGAGTGTTCTTTCTTGTCTTGAAGTTCATACAGTTTGATTTGTCGTTTCAATTAGGCATCCAATGCCTTTCTTTGTAAATGTCTTAACTATCTCAATCACTTTTTACTATTCTCTTTTTAACACGTTACTCTAACTTTTCTTTGTATTTGTATGACTATAGTATACGTTCATGTCAATATCTTCATCTCAGATACCCTACTCTTTATTCCCTTGTTATCCCCTAGAGCTCAACATTTAATTTACATATATTATTGTTGGTCTTGTATTATTTTATTAACATAATTGTGGGCTACGGATCCATAGAGCCACTCAAGCTCTAGTTACCGCTTACCTATTTCGAGCAATGGAGAATTGCCTCGTGTTCGTGAATCTGCACATTTTTTGTGGCCATATCTCAGATTTATTTAGATCGTGGAAAATACACCCCATGACCATAATCATTATAATATAATGTTAGGTATAAGCCACCATGTGTGATTTAAAGAATGTCTTTGAAGTTCAAATCTCTATTCCACCCACAGGACAAAAAGTTTTGTCCTAATAGTCACATGGGATGCTGAATATTCATATTCATTCTAGAAAGCGACTGGAATTTTCAGCCACTGGCTACTGCACAAGATAGCAATCGGATTCTTTGTTGACTGAATATAGATCTGACCATTTATCTCACCAATATAGAAACGTGGTACAATAGTACGGCTCAAGAGTCACAGATTTAAAGCAAAAAGAAAACAAGTTATATGATCTCTAGAGTGCCCTTCGGCGGAGATGGTTCATGAATGTAATCACCTAGCAGTGAATCGACTCAAAAGACAACGGCTTTCTTTTTGAAATATGGTGTGATCCAATTACAAGTTTGAACTCACAACTCTTTTTAACTACTCTCATAACCTCATTGTTAGGCTTGAATGCAACGACATTTTGAGACTACAGCTTGCAACCAGGTTCCTCAGCTTATAGTTGAAAGTCACCCTGACATGCTCACAGTTCATGACATATTAAAAAACACTGAAACATCGATAAGGCTTACACTGAATTGTAACTACAAATTAGAGTTTCTTACAAAGACAAGAAGACAAACCACTTGTAATAAGCATTCCAACAATTCTTGAAGTGGTCATATATACAAAGCATCTTGGACGGAAAATAAGCACGAACGACGTAAGCTAATCATAGGAATGCACATATACAATCTCTGCATTCAGTGTGGTACCACTCTACAATTACGTTACATTGTTCCATTTTGAAGTATCGACAAATTGCAGTGTAGCAGGATAGTTGATGGATTTCCTTCCCCGGTGCAGAAGATAATTAATAGTAACCTCTATAGAGTGGTAATACTACCGACCAGTTGGGGCATTAGCGCCTTCTCTGAAAAGAATATTGGAAACTGAAGGAACCCATACTGTGCTGCCAGGATTTGCAGCACCAGAAGATCTCCGGGCAGAGTTGCTGGCATCCTGGCCATCTATGTGCTGATCTTCGCCCTCTTTTGCGTGCACCTTGTTCTTCCTCATTTTCTTTCCAATTGACAGGCCCAACTTCAAAGCTGTAAACATGCCTAATGCTATTAAGGCGGGTCTGACTATCCAGTGATGATTTTCTACATGTTTATACTTCTCTATGATCCCAGGGCAAGTACTGAAGTTAACCGCTTCAACCTCAGACGGATCAGCTAAGAAGGTGCTTGCTGCACCCCCAAAAGTCAAAATCCCCGGGAATTTGACAATTAGACACCCATTTGGTAGGATCCATGATATCCTTCCAGTAGGCCAGGCCCCTCCCCTTTTACGAGGCCATTCAAATCGAGGACTCAAAACATTGACTTTAGGCCTTACAAACTGCCCCACACAGTAAGGCTCTGCCATTTCAAGTTCTGAAGAACTGCCTCTCCAGAGAGTTTGCATTCCAATAAATCCAACAGCCACTCCACCATCCCGGCTAATGGAATGTAGAATTCCCACTGGTGAGTGCTTCTCATCTTCTTCCTTCAAGCGTACCCAATCACCAGCTGCCAAACCGAAGGTGACACGCTCCAGGGTTGAACTATGAATCCTTAAAGGGTCATGAATACCGTGGATCCTCACTAAAACAAAACCATGATCTGCACCACGTTCTAAACCAACAACAGTTCCCTCCGGGACATCCATATTTTGACGTTTGCATGAATTGGTTGGTTTTCTAGATCTTACCATGTCATTCACCTGGAGACGATCCTTTGAAAGAAACCAATCCTTATAGCCTGTGCTACTTGATTTTTCAACAACCTTCATGGTTCCAAGATATTGCCATCCTCCATCATTGGCAAATGCATCCAAAGAGCTGCGAATTTAGCAGAAGAAATGAGAACAGAGAACTAGTTGTGGCAGATTTTTTTTTAATTAAATAAAGGATTTTGTTGTTTTCATGAATACGATTAGGTAATAACTAAAGGAAAACTATGATTAATTAAAATTAGATCCAGTATGTCTCGATTTTTTTTGGTGATCAAAACATTGATTAATGATAGGAGTCCCAACTTGTGGTCCAGACATTATCCACAATCAGCAGAAGAAGACAAGTTCAGTGCAGCCACATTCAGATAAAAAATCAACAGCCAAATTGTATGCAGGGCACATGGAATTAAAGAGCTGGAAACCTCATGTATGTCCCGCACGTAGTGATTTCCGAAGGGACACCATATCCATAATAGTTGACTATCCGCATCATTTGAAAACACCATATACAGAACTTTTTATGCTGGGACGTGTCCAATGCTCTTAAAGGAGGTCTCTAAACTGTCACTTGTAAGCATAAGTTTTGCCTCAATTTACATTAATAATAACCTCTACCTCTGGTGAGTTAAATGTAAGGGACATGATCACTCTAGTTCACTGTAAGCCCATTTAGTAACTATAGATGACACAGTATGGTCTTACACAGTAATCAGAATGAATCTTATATATGCAGCAGGGCATACAGGATACATCATATAACCACTACAGAGTGAGAATGTTCAAGAGTAATTAGTTCAGCCCCTTTGATACAATAGACAATGGAACTTGAGCACCTGTACGTGCATCACTAATATAATGTAGTTATGTTTTGTAGGAGGATGAATGTATGTTTACTGGACCTTGGTGAGCCACTTAAACTGAATACAAAAGAATAGAATAAGCCATGAAGATACCAAAAAGCTGTCTAATTACAAAATCACAAATTTTCTTGCAAAGTTTTGAGAAAAAAATTGCAAACCTTTTAAATTCGCTAAGAATATCCACCATTGAGGGACGATTCCTTAAATCATACTCAAAACATCCGCTGAGGACATTCTCAACTGAAGGGGGAAGACCACTGGGAATAAGAGGTTTTTCATGTTTTCTAACTACTAGTTGATTTATATCACCAACTGATCTCCCATACCAAGGTTGATTACCAGTCAACATTTCCACAATGGTGCACCCAAATCCCCATGAATCCGTCTCAAAGGATATAGGGCCTCTGACTTCGGGTTCCCATTGTTCTGGAGCCATGTAATTTGGAGTCCCAAGCCTGTGTACCATATCTGAGCCTTGGAATGAGAGGCCAAGCAGAAGACTGGGAATACCAAAATCTCCCAAAATAGCTTGGTCATTATTATCAAGAAGCACATTAAAGGGTTTAAGGTTGAGAATTAGGATTCCTTTAGAATGAAGTTCCAGAATACCTTGGGCCAGATTGATTCCATACCTGCAGCCAGTAACATGACTTTAGGATTGACAGTCCTTTATATATATTTTTTGATTTTTTTGCTACATCAATTATCAATATCACCTCAAAGCCATATCACCTTAACACATCATGCAATGAAATCCTTCCTTCTCTGAGCCTAGCCATTTTGTCACCGACAGATCCCTCATAGAAATTCATAATGACGCATATCTGTAAAGGGAGAAGAGATTCATTGTTAGTGAGGTCCAAGTTGATAGTAACTTGAAATATACAAGAGCAAGATTAAAATTAGTCCAACCCTTCCGTTTAGAATTGAAATTCCATGGAGCCAGCAAGCCCCAGTCACTCCTTGGCACTTGTGATATAACTCATCAAATTTCTCTAATACAGTCCTCAAGTTGTCCTCTTTGATCGGATACAACATCTTGACAGCAACTTCATGGTACTCATCATAATCTTCAGTTGACTGATGATGAGTTGCTAACCAAAGATCACCAAATGGTCCCCGGCCAATCCTGTGCCGAAGTTTCAGCTTCTCAGGTTCGATCCTTGGACTTGTGCAGTTGGATGTGCCTCTGACAGTTCTTAGGTTCTCATGATCATCCCCCAAGACAACAAAGTCAAAAGAAGATGTTGATGGAGTAGCAGTAACTTCTTTAGCCATTTGTCAATCTGAAGCCAATATTTGATACGATAATTCAGAAAACAGAACAACCGAAAGTCAAAATATGATTATTAACAATTTCGATGACATGTCATGAAACATGAAGCGCTTTAAATAGAACAGATAACAATACACCAGAGTAGAAGCGCAAAAAACTCTGACTCATGAAAATGAAGAACCAATACACCCCAGTTAACTTGATTCCACTCTCTGACATGTCAAGCAGTTCACATTAGCACATTACTTTCTCTCAAGCAGATACTAGCTCAAAGGTGATTGCACAACGGTTTTTCTCCAACATGTTATCATTCATTAATTTTGGAAGATTTCTACTTAATTTTCGGACATAAGAGTAGAGTCAATTAATATTGAGAACGTACAGTCACAAGTTAATCAAATGCTTTCATCACACAAGTCAAAGAAACAAAATTCCTCGACTAGACTGAGCTAGATATAGCTACCCTTATGCCTTGAGTTAACAACCAGAGACAGCCCAAAATTCGACTCCCTTAACAGCGCTTGATATTCTAAATAGCGCCTGAATCTTGGCATAAACCAGGCACCGAAAGCTTCTAGTGAAAGAACCGTTCAACTTTCACGAACCCACCCCCAAGGGATAAGCGAACTCTTGAGCTTTAGCAGAAGTAAAGAGGAACAACAAAGCCCGTAGAAACAGGAGTTGCAAATACAAATCATAAGAAGAAGTAAATAAATAGTAGAAATTTCACTGAGACGACGAATAAGATCCTCGGTGAAAGCAGCGACCAAACGAGGCGTCGTAAACATAGTAAAGGACATAGACATCAGCAAATTCAGAGCTAAAATCAAGATAAAATAGTAAAGTGGAGACGGAGAGAAAAAACGAACGCGAAAGGGTCAAAAAGGAACCAACCTCTGGGCTTGGATTCTCGTAAAAGAAGAATCTGGGATTCTGCAGTGCGGAACCAATGTGAACTTGTGAAGTAACGAAAAGCATGGGTATACATATATGTGTGTGTAATCTGTGTAAATAACAAAATATATGGGCCTCAACTAATAAAGTGGGACCCATGATTCTTTGATGCAAATGGAATAATTCACTATTGTTTATTAGGTTGTATTTTAACTATTTAGGCAAGTAGCTCACAGGGTAGAGTAGTGTACGCAATCTGCAACACATGCCCCTTCCAACCTCAGCGCAAGGATGATTATGGTAATGACTTCAAGTTTTCAACGTAACTTGCAGATTAGAAAGGGCCTGTTTTGGAAGGCAGCTATTTGATCATCACTTTTTGAAGCTCTTTATAATAAATATAGTGTCACTTTTTGAAGCTATTTATAATAAATAGTGTTTAGATGGCTAAGAAGAAAAAAAAAAAACGAGTTTTGGAGCATCAAAAGTAGAAGCTCAACTTTTTCAATGTCAAGGAGGGTGGGTGGGGAGGGAAAAAAGGGTTATTTTGTTGAATTTTTTATAGAGTCGGTATATTGACTATTTCATAAAATTTTAAACTGATTGTCATTAGTCTCTAAATAATTCATGAGTACTCTCCAATTTTTTTTATATATTATTTTTATCGTTATCCTTAGTTGGGCCACAAATTACAACCATACCATTATATTTTTGAAATTCGGATTTTTGAAGATAATTTTTACTCAACTTTGAAAATTTATATCTAATTGTAAAAATATCCAATTGAGATAATTTCAAAGCTCAAGTGTCTCTTATTAATTATAGTTTTAGGAAAAAAAATGCTTTATTGGTTCAATTGGATTCATAAAACTCCCAATAATTTCATTTTTTAACACTACTACAGAAATTAGTGCATTTCATTGGGCAAACTTCAAAAATTCATATCTCTTAACATATACATTCAAATCATACAAATGATATATGAAATTAAAGCTTGACATGTCTACTTTTATACTAGATAGTTTCATAATTTTTGGGCGTCATTTGTCTAGGATAAACTGACGTATAATAAGAATGTCTCAATTCTTATTCCAAAAATTAGCCAAAACTTACTTTAGCTATGATTCTCACACCAAAATAACCATTTTATTCCCCTTATCTTATTATATACTTAGGGAATTTGGTGAATAAAAATTTAGGATGTTACACATCTCTTACTCGTTTTTAAACAAAAAAATTTCTTTTAAAAATATTATCATAAGTCACTTTTCTACTTATCATCTAAATATATTTTATTAAAAAAAAGTCAATTCTATAAAATCACGTCTAAATATAACAATTTCTGATAAGTTATTTATTTTTTTAAAATTATTTTTAATAAGACCTTAAAAAAATTAGTATTTAGAATAAGCTACATTTAAACAGACCCTAAATGTAAATCACACTGGAGAAAAATAAAAACAACAAAAAATTAATGAAGCGAATATTTGAGCATAATGGCCAGGGGCATGCGAAAATCCGTTAAGAACATATCATAAGAAAAGGAAAGACAGGGGGCCAAAAAAATAAATAAAATTGGAGTCAGATTTATGCTGCTTTCTTGTCTGATAATATTTCTTCCATCAGGACAATTAATCACTCTTTTGAGTACTTGATTGATGAGTTCTTTTGCTTGCACGGCAATTCCTGCTATGACGCATTATTCTGTAGCAATTGTAAGTATGATGAAAAGTCAATTATTTTCTATGTTGTGTTCGTCTCGTCTGACCCAGAACTTCTGCATTCTTGTAATAAATCTTAGAAAAAATAAGTAAGTGAATGGTAAAGAATAAGTCTTATATTATTTGAGACTATAAGAAATTTAAATAATAAGTGAACTTAAATTATTAAAAGAGGTTGAGAGGAGAATTAAAACTTACGCATAAGATAATGGGTAATATGGAAATCTTACAATTTTCCCTATTCCGTATGTGCAAGATAAATTGAGTATGTACTGTAAGAGATATTACAAAATTTAAATTTATTATTTTAAAAAATAATTTCAAGAGGCTTTCATAAATTGTTTAATGCTATTGCATTGTCTTAATAGATGTTGCAATGTTTGAAAACTGTTCAATTAATTTTATATTATTATAAGCTAATGAAATGCATAAAACGGATTCCAACGTCTACAAGTACAAATGTACAAGTAATGGCTATTAGACAACTATGATGGCATGGCTATTAAATAACTATGATGGCTAACAATGTCTCTTATTTTTCATTTTTCATTTTTTATATAAGGAGATACTTGTAAGAGGTTCAAGATACAATTTGGATTTTTAACTTTTAAGCTCCTCTCTCCCTCCTCTAGCATACATTTCTACCTACTGAGTTATATTATTTTCTATAATTCTACTTACCCTATTTTTATAGGAATAATTTGTTTAATTCTGGGGAGTGCCGCAACTTCTTTTACCGGTAGTTGCGGAATAGCTCTTAAGGATAGTGTCCTCGGGGCACGACTCGGATCAATTTTTTATTTGCATGTATTGCTACTGCTGATTGGACTTGCGCATAACTAGGAAGAGTTAGAAGATCTATCAAGTTGCGTGACAATTCAGAAGCTATTGTCAACAATCTTAAGAGCTAATCTATAATGCGAAAGACACTGTTAATATTGAAAAGTGTGACTTGCCATTGCACATAGATAGTGGATGCATCATCATTGATAATCATGGTAATATATAGTTTCCACGTCTAAGCCTTCAGCACAAGTATGCATAACTTGTGTTTACTTTATGCATGTAACCGAAATCTTGTGGTGCCTTTTGATTGTGTTCCAGACAAAGTTTAAACTTGAAAGTTGAAACATATAATTAATTATCTGAATTTTGAGTGTGGTGAAATTGAAGTTTAATGGTTTGTCTATATTAATATGCAAAAATTGTTTTTCCCATAAAGGTGACCATTTCAATATATATGTCAACAGGTGGAATTATCATTCATTTTAATTAAATATACGTTAATTGTATAGAATGTGGAACATGATATTAACAAAAATGGGTTATTGAATTAGCATGGTTATGTGTAGAATTGGTATAACCCATCTTGTTGGGAAAATTACTATTATTTCAAAAGGTATTGTTGATGTTAGAAGTTTTATTGCTATTAATTCATAGTGAGTATTCTGTTGGTAAATTAGGCCTTATAAGCGAAAGGTTTCATTGGACATGGCTAAGGAGAATTTTTAGATTTAAATAACTTTTAATCTTTCTGTATTTTCTAGCAGTCATGGAAATACTCACTATGATATGAAAATGAATTATCAAATGTATCAGTCTAACATGCTTCTGATTTTTGCATTAGTTCATGTAACTTCAAAATGGAATTGTTAAAATCTCTACCTTTGGATTTTATGGGAGAAACTTTGAAGAACTAAATCATTGTCCTTAAACAATTATATATATGTGTATATAGGTGGCATAATTGAGGGGGTTTAATTCATCCAATTATTATTCCGTTGGTGAATTTAATCTTGCCGTTGGAGTACTGAGGCTTTATTTCTTTTGTTTAATGAGTATATTACAATTATTTTACTAGGTTGTTTGTAAGGGATCAAAGCTGAGTTTTGATCATGGCAATTAGTTTTCGGTGATAATGTGATTATAATAGGGTGTGAACATTTTATATGATGGTTAGATATATTTATGAGCTTAAATGATGAGCTTTAATAGAGATTATCATATAAAGCCGTAATTGAAATTTATTTATTATTTAAGTGAAAAGACTATATGCTGAAAATATTCTTTTGTAGTTTGGTGAGTTTTGTAAACTTAGAATAGCCTGATTGCTAGAAATATTGAAAGAGATTTTGTGCTTATATATATATATAATATATTTCCACATTGGTTGTATTGAGTTAAACCCACGAAGAAAAATGTATTAGGCACTGAAATACTCTCTTACAAAATGAGTAATATATGAAATTATTTATATATATCATCCACTCAATTACGGGTCTATGGTAGTCAATGGGTCATGAGGAAATGTGAAAGGATTAAAGTTTTGCTTTCATTCTCAACTCGAGTGAAGTAGATCTTGATAAAAACAAAAGGTATGTGCTTTAACTCATAACCTATTACTTATTATTTTTTGTGGTGATAAAATATTATGAGGAATATTCTAATTTAATTAGAATGGAAGGGGATTATATAGTGAGATTCTAATTTAATTAGAATTTGTTATCATATTGTGAAATATAATTGATATATTTAAAAGTGTGGGGGTGCCTAATATGTAGAGTACCTTACAATTATTATTGTGGTAAAAGAAAATGCGTTTCAGTTGCAAAATTATCTAACGGCTTTGTTATTCGTTACAAAGAGCAAATTTTATAAATTATTTTTGTGACAAAAATTATTCATTTATCTAGTGTAGAGATAAATGTGTTTTTAAATTTTCATAGTTTTTGGATACATATTTATCTTGGTATAAATATGGATGATTATTGTGAGCATTGAGTTGTAGTGAAGAGAAAAATTAGTGTTATGTT
>JBAGKO010000013.1:21228241-21249104 GCA_037177275.1 Acacia concinna
ATATATTATGCATAGAACACATATTCCGGATAATTCTCATTTGAGCTCAAGACAAGCTCTTGGGATTCCTTTTCTTGGTTTTGTAGTACGTTTGCTTTAGTATCCTTCATTTTGTTATATTAAAAACTACTTAATTAATACATGTTAGTTTTTTAATAACTTACTTCCCGCGCAATGCGCTGGCGAATTCATGCTAGTTAAATTCTAAAATCGGTTATCCACAAATCAAGTATATTTTGTTGATTTTATTGGCATGAGTAAATTTTGTTGATTCTGAATATGGCAAAAGGACCTTGACACAACATGGAGGAGAGAGGGACTCTAGGAAGGAGGATATTGGCCGGTTGCAAGTACCAACTCTAGGTTGTTAAATTCATGATTTGATTTTAAATAAACTTATGATAAATATATAAATTTAAATCGTAAATTCATAAGATTTTATATTTATTAATAAATATGTGCTCAAAGTATATAATATAGGTAATAATTTAATTTAAATATATTTTAAATATGTATAATTAAAATTAAATCATAAGCATGTATAATTGATCATATTCAGCAAATAAATTTATGTGAAAGTTATATATAAAGTCGTTGAATATGATTAAATCGAATAAAATAAAATGAGTTCAATAACAAATTAACACAATTTTATAAGTAAAAACGTAAAATTGATAAACTCGATAGGTAAACTCACAAGTTTTGTTATATTTATGACTAATGCGAGTTTAAATACAATCATGACACAATTTAGTAATATAAAATCAATAAAATTAAAGAATCAACTCGCGAGTTTAACAACAATGATAACGCTAATTCTATCTTTTAATTAAAAAGATCTTCCAAGGAGTAACAAAATGGAATTTTGGGATTAAGTGGTGATGGGGCAAAACAATACGAGTGGCAAAATGTTGTTGGGACATACTTAACCTAATAAACTTGACTTAAGTTTAGTCCATAAAATACAAAAAATACTGGTCGGAAAAAAAAGTAAAGAAAATGAAAGAAAATATATACATACAAAACTGCTGTTCGTCAAACCGGAATACTATTTTTTTTCCCAATTGGAATACTATATTCGTTTTTTATTTCCCAGAAAAATGCTAGCAGAAAACAAATTTGTGGCCGATGGCAAAGAATATTGTTTCGTACTGATGCGTGGCTTTAGGAGAAGGATATCCCAGGAATTCCTGAGGAAAGTGTAAATAACACCTCAAAATATTTAAGGGGGCAATTGCCCCTTAAATATTTAATTTGGTTCAATTTCACCCTTCACTCAACAGACTCCAAATTTTTTTTTGCCTCTTTTTGTTTTTTGTTTTTTTTTGGGAATACAAAGCCAAGCCAAAGCTTGAATGTTTACAATATACCTAATATACCTAAAAGGCTTTAGACTACCCTACATAATCATGTGGTATGTAACCACATTCCCTCCCAAATAGGTCAACACAAAGGGGAGACTCCCCTAATTCTACATAGTCCTGAGACATTTCTTGTGCCATCTTAGCTAGATAGTCAATACATAACAGCAGTGTTTCACTTCAACATCCCAATTAGAATATATTAGTGACCTTAATTCTACAATCTCCTTATATGAAGGATGATCTAGGCCACAATGACTCATCAGCAACTGTAAAGCTTCCAAAGAGTCAGTGTAAAGACGAATCCTTTCACTCTTCTATTGTGTTTCCCTCTTTGTTAAGCTGCAAAAACATCGTTTCACTCTTCTATTGTAACTGAGTTTGATCCTTCTTCGGTTTGACTGAATTTATTTTAGAACATCATCCCTACTCTACATATCTACATCTACTATAAAATCCATGACACGCACTGCTGTTCATTAGCCTTAGACATGCCTAAAACTCTATGTATGAGTGTATGACATGACATGACAAGTGCCCACAGTCTAGTTCAAGTCAATTTATAAGAGCGCAAGGACACAATAAAACAAATAGACTAATGCCTATTAAGCCTGGGGAGTTGGCAAAATACTACTAAGTTAAATATAACACCTGGAAGCATTTATAGTTTCTGAATAATATTTCTGTTGGCATGGGTTCATTTATCACACTCATTTACCACCAACTCCTACACCATTAATACATATAATTCCCTCCCATTCAATCAATACAGTAATCAGTACACAAAATTAACATGAGATGCAACTATGGAAGTGCCAGGTAGCAGAAGAACGAGAAACCGTCAGATTATACAATTAAACCAACCCCGGCTTGAGATTTTGAAATGCTACTTGATCAAGCATATCAGAACAAAGGAATTCTAGCATACGTGGGATGTTTCGGTCAAAGAGTATTGTCATGATTACTGTGTGCTAACTTTCTATTACTATTAGCCTAATCATACGTTCCAGGCATTAGCAGATTACTTAGGACCACGAGGGGCTTCTACTTATGCTTTTTGCAAACATTTCAAGAGATAAGGATGACATTCAATAGTTAATTTCCGTTTCTTTCCCCCACTCTGTTGTTCCTTGTAGGGACTGGAAAAAATTTATATTCTCCCGGAAAGGATTCAGAGCGAACAAACAGAATTTACATTCAGAAATGATTTTCTTACCACATATGTAGATCCAAAAAAGGAAATTCTACAAATATATAGCACCAATCCATGTATCAGTTGGATTGAATATGAACAGAAAGAAGAAAGGAGGAGGATAACTAAACAGTAGGAAGAACCTTCTTAACAATCTCCTGGCTAAGATTTTGGATTTGGGAATCAAGGGACTTGACAGTGTCTTCCTTTTGCTTCTCCAAGCTGGCCAAAGCCTCCTGCAACTCAGCCTCCACTTTCTTCCTGCCTTCAGCGATCTTCTGCTCTACCTCGGCCTGAGTCTCCTTTTTCATCTGATTGAGAGCGGCAGAAATCTCAGCCCTGGCAGCCTTCATGACGGCGGCGGCCTGTTCCTCCAGCTGCTTCACCTCCCCGGAGGTGTCCTTGACGCTGCTCAGCTTCTCGCGGATAGCGGCGTCCCTTTGGTCCATGAAGTTGCCGAGAGGGGTGAAGTATAGCTTGTCGAGAGCCACCATGAGAAGAAGGAACTCAGCCATGATGATGGGGAGGGTCAAATTGAAGTCGAAGAGGGCGGCCTTCTCGATTTCTTCGGCGAGAGACGGCGGAGCGAAGGCCAGAGACGAGGCGGCGAGGAGGGAAATGGATTTGAGGGTGGAGGGAACGAGAGATAAGAGCTGGGGCTTGGAGATTTTGAGGAGAGGGGTTTTGGGGAGTGAGATTTGGAGCACTGGAACTTTGGGGGAAGGGGAAATGGAGGAAACTGGAATCAGAGGCTTGGAGGAGGCCATGATCATGTTGGCCATGGCAGCAGATGAATGCGTTAGAAGCTTCGAATTCGGATTAAGATTTCAGATTTCAATTACTTCAGCCTCAGCCTATCAGCATTTCAGGATTGCGGCATATGGGAAAAGAGAGGAAGAGGATGATGATTTCCCGGAAGGCTATCCAAATTATTTGCCACACAAATTAGTGACATCCTGTGACCCTGGATGATGTTTGTTCGCACGCTGACAAATGGATGCACGGAACGTGTGAGGAGTTCCAATTATTGGGCCGGGTTGGATCCAATACAAGCCTCCTCCCTGTTGGGCCTATAGAACCACACAACGAACGAACTTAACTCGTAAATTGTTTAGGCTTCGTAAGATTAACTAACAAGACTACGAGAGCGCAAAATCATTATAAGTAATAAATCTTATTTTGAACTGAAGTCAAAAGAATACATAGATATTGTAATCTCTGTATTGACACTTAAAATAGAGGCGAAAACTAACGAGGCCGATTTTTAAAGGGTAAGCCATATATATATATATATATATATCATATTACACCGTGTCAAGAACCACTTTTATGCTTGGATGACAAAAGAGGGATTCTCCAGATACCGTGCCGTGCTCACTACTCAGTACTCACTGGTTTGACACACATACTTGGCATAGATAGAAAGAACTCATCTTTCAGTCTTGCATGAAAAGAGGGCATGTGTGAGCTGAGAGAAGACATTTCTGAGTCTCAACATCATTCACTCGCCGCATGTTTTCGATGAAATCGCTTTTTCCTGTAAAAGCTTATCTTCCTGAAACTGCCCAGTAGGCCTCGAACAAACCTCAAGGAATATATCCTGCCTTCGGTTCTATGTCTTCTCATGACTACAAGTCGGGCGCATGCGACTAACCCTCCCCAGAAGCTTGTTAGCTTCTTTTCAAGATTCTTGACGTGATCTTCATTATTGAAATGCTGAATCTTCCCCTTCTCTATCACTATGTTTTCCAAGCCAATTTCATCATCACTCTCACTGCCATCGTGATCTTTCTGCTGATAGCTACTTACTTTTGAAGAAGACCTGCATGACCCAGGGATATTCAGAGGCTAGCGGAAGAACTCTTTCGATTACTTATAAATCAAGAACCAAGATACATAATATCTCCAGGAAGTTTCCATTAATTTATCAACCTCAATAGTACTTGTTCCACAATCTCTAAACCTTACTATAATTATACAGGTAAGAATGAAAGATTGGTCACTAAAATCATATTGGTTCATGCTGCAATGACCATACTCTACTTGAGCTAGTCCAAAGATCAATAGGACTTTTAGTTCTTACTCATGCAGGGGACAGCAGAAAATTTGGTGTTGAGCATTTAAAGAGATACATAAGAAGTCCATGGATTAAATCATACCCCCTTTTTTGTTTTGAAGTAACAATACGTTTCTTGTATCTTCTCCTTCTCACATTGCAACTATTTGAGGCATGTCGGATGAATCGAAGCTGGACACACCAAAATAAAATGGAATAGATCATGAGGCAGATTTTAACAATGTTGGAATACTTATTTTTAAGCTGAAAAAAGAAATTAGAACAATAACTAATAATAAGTTGAACTGTCTCAATTTTCCATTCCCATACGTCATGGTTGTCTTTTTTGGCCAGAACATTGAGATTTTTTCGGACAGAACATTGAACTTGTCTCTTGAGTAATTTGGAAGTCTTTCTAACCTAGTTCAAAATTCAATCAAATACTTCCAACTTCTTAACAGATTATACATAACCATCGAGTAGAGCAAAGGAGTGTTTTCCTGTCTGGTGACCAATTAGATGATATTTCTAAAATTACACACAAAGACAAGCATATAAAAACTGCTGTTGTTGGATCCTTCAACTGCAATTTTTACATCCACACGTACCCTTTGTATATTAAAAAAAAAAGACAAGAAAAGCAAAACCAAAGAACATATGGAGACAGAATTCTAAAAGATATTTCACCCTCATGTATTTGCGTAGATTAGGCCTGATCTGCAATAACGGTGAAAGAATAGAAGTTACAGACCTGGTCACCGTCCTTGATGCCGTAGTTTCTAAGATGATCAGTTTCTGTAACTAGCTTCTGTCCACCATAGCATAAACAAAATTGCCCCCAAACATGCGGCCTTGTGATCCAAAGCAACAAATATAAAGACAAATTATAACAACTAGAAAAACACCCGTATGCACGGGAATTAACATTTTAAAAGGTAGCACGTATTCCATTGACATGGCAAAAAAAAAAAAAAAGAAGAAGTATGATATACATTTCAATTCAAATTTGATCACAGAAGGCTTCATTTGAGTCTCACCATGAAATTTTTCCTGGTCCCTTATTAGGCATGTGACTGAAAACCGCCTCCACTGCCTGCCTAAGTTCGGCGATAGTGGCCGTCTTGGTAACGACGATATCTGTGAACAAACTCTTAATTCAGCGAAAGCAATACTTTTCTTAAATTTTCTAGATCACCACAAAACACAACGAAAAAAAGACGACAAGGAATTACCGAAGCAAGAGCCGTCCAATTTGAGAACGGAGAGCCTGAGGGGCTCAGAAGGAAGCTTACGATACGAAAAACTCTTCCGGGAAAAAATGCCATCCATGATCGTGAAGGAAGGAAATGGCAGTGCCAGAGATTGTCAACTTCGAGGAAAACACGCTCTACCAATTTGCAGCCATCCACACCTCTCAAGGTGATAATCAGTGGCTCAATATCGTCAGGAACCGACTCGACCCATAATCTTAATCTAAAGAGAGAAAACAGGGAGATTCTTTGAGCAGAGCAACAAGCATTGTGAAAATAAATTTAGGGTATCGCTTTCGAAACTGTAGGTAACCTTCTGTCGGGGAGATTCCTCATAAAAGAAGAGGGGGAGAGAGAGAGAGAGAGACTCGATCTCTGAAGTGAAGGCGATTGCGGAGACGACAGTTTAGGATCTTGGCAAACCACTTCCCGCGCCGTCAACCGACTCGGCATCTGTTGTGCAATTTTTCTCTTTCCCCTGAATATCGTTTGAAATTGTAAGTATGTCGCAATTAATAAATTAAATTGTAATTAAATCCCATAAAACCATCTAATTGCAGGGAGCTTTAAGGATCTAGGTATACTTAATTATAAAAGCAAAAAGATAAATATTTCCTCTATTATATTAAAAAAACTTGTTTTATAAACTTAAAAATTAAAAAATTAGTGTCAATCATCAAATGATTTTTACATTCTTAAAAAGAGATATTTTTTTATTAAAGATGTATACTATAAAATTTTTAGAATTACTGTATTCAATTTTAATTGAAGAGGGCAAATATGTCTTTTTGCCTTTAAAATTAATTACACCAAAGTCTTTTAAAAGTTCATTGTAATTTTGTGATTTTGATGGGACTTGGTAGTAATTAAATTCTCTAATTGGGACCTAGTTAGAGTTTTCCTATATCTTACTGATGAGTCCTTCCCTAAATATTGCTTTGTAATATTAAGGTGTTAAAATAATATCGTTAACCATGTAACACCAACCATAAATTATTTAATTCGTTAAATGAAATTAACATCCAGAGAAAATTCATTTTTCAAGATTTAAAGTTTGGGAAAATTGCATTGATGTCCCAAAGAACTTGAGTGCAATTATTTACAAAGGTGTAAAGACAATTTTGCCCCCAAATTCAATTAAAATTAAAACAGAAATTAAGATCACACATTGTGCGTATAATGCATCTGCTGAATGTGAGGAATGTTAAATTTTTTGTTGTTAAATTTTAGGGTTTATGTTGGCCCTCTATCATCTCTAAATTAAGGGAAGCTACCTCTCTCAATTGATTGTTAGGTTAGTGGCTTTCATTCATTTTTGTTGTTTATTGTGAAAATGATGTATTTGGTATGAATATGATTGGATTAGGCTCTTTGTGATTCATGTTCTTGCTACCTTGAGCATGGAATAGGGCTTTCATGATTGATGTGACGAAGGGAAAGGAAAAAATGCTCTATTTTCGCTGCCTTAAAACATGGGTCAGTACATATTGTTAAAACGGTGCTCAGTAGTTGTTACTCCGGCACAAAAAGTTGTTAATAATAACTCTGTTGATCAATTTTTTCCGTCTTTATAATATTTCAGTTTTTTAGGCATATAGGACATATTTATATGCAAAGATTATTAATTTTATGTTCTCTTTATAATTTTTGTTGTTGCTTCATTGTTGTCTTTATGTAGGTATAACTATGTTATGTGATTTTAAGATGAGTCGTTAATAGTGTGCTCTGTAGTTGTTAGTTGTGCTCAAGAAGTTGCAAATAACAATTGTTTGTTTACTGTCACATAAAAAAGATTATGAGTTTGTCTTGAAAGCACATACTATGTTTAGTGCATATAGGGGGACAATTTTCAAATGGAGGAGAAGGAGATTTGCATTATGTAGAGGGTAGCATTAGAACAAAAATATTAAAGGAAGGCACTACATATGAGGAATTGAAAACAATCATATCATCAAAAAGGAATATAATAGAATTTCAGTTTCAAATAAAAGGGCTAGGCACATTTACACTTTCTTTGTCTTTTTAATTTCCATAGGTATAAAAGAGTCAAGCCCATCATACACACTTGGCATTTCTTATTTGACACTCCAAATAACTAGAAAAAAATAAATTTTAAAAATTTGCGATGTGGGTCGAGTTTGTGCGTCATGCATTTTTAACCCTATCCCAACCTGCAGATTAGGCCATTTTTACTTGCTATAATCTACCTCCATTTGGACTGTCTAGCTGTCTATATTCAATTTTTATGAGGTGATTTTATTTAAAAAAAATTATATTTTTTAAAAAATGTTAATTTACATTATCTTTATTTTAGATTATATACCTATTAAAATAATTTTTTCTTTTAAAAAAGGATAAAAAATAAATCTAAACCGTTCAAGCCCTATCTAGACTATTCAAATGTGATGAGGACTTTTTATCATTAGCCTTGGGGTCAACAATCAAAAATTGACTAAGGATTGCGTATAGGCAAACCTAGGATCGTTCTCTCTTCTCAAGGAGCTTTTTATTAATTCCTAAGTAATCTAAATGTCATGCAAATGTAATAAAAATAAGCGAAAATTGGTTTTGGGGTTTTCAAAATAATAATTAAAAGAATAATGCAATTTAATTAAAATCTTAAAGCTAATATTTTTGGCTTTTTTTTAAATAATAATGGAAAGGAATATGAATTAAATGAATCTCTTGAGAAATTGATTCAATAGCTTTAATAGTTCACTAATAATATGGGAGTTAAAATTCATCAAGTCTTAATTAATAACCCAAGTAATCACATGGGGTCTAATACTCCTAATCAATAGCTACTCCTACAATCGCATTCATAGCTATTACTTAGGAATATTATTAAAGAACCACTTGATGTGTGAAATAGATTAAATTAATGCAATTGTTTCCTATTATATCAATGCACAATCGCGACACTCAAATTAACCTAAATTAACTACACAAACTAGTAATCACATAGCAAGTATAGTTTCAATGAATTAATAGGAAATATATAATTGAAAATCACCCAATTGCAATAATATAAATCCAATCACGAAATAAAACAATCTTAGTTCAACATTATGGAGTTCAAATAACTCACAATAAAATCCTACTAAAACTGTCTTTAGTCTAATTTAGGAATTACAATAACAATAGGAAATTCATAAAGAAACTAAGATTAAGAAAAACTCCTTATTGAAGCTCTAAAACTCAAGCCAAATCATCAATCCTCAAGAGTTGGAAGGTTAACCATGCATGAAGCTCTTTTATGTCACCAAAGAATGACAAAACGCAGCCATTATGGATGAAGAGATCAACTGGAGTAAAAGGACAAGACTATGGAAGAAGAGAGAGAAGGAGAAAAGAAGTTGATAGAGGTGCGACAGTGATGATGAAACAACGATTTCGGTGATGGTGGCTGTGGTCTCCTCCTCCTCTCTTCTCATTTGTCTCCCCCTTTGTTTGTGACACTGTGCTTTTATAATTATTTTTTCTTCTTCTTCAAGAATCAATCAAGCTCTTTGATATTTTCTTGGACCTAGTTTCCTAATCTGAAAAGAAAGATGATAAATTTGTAATATCTTAATTTTCAAAAATAAACCAATTAAGGTAAATCATGATAAGATATTTTTAGTCTTTTAAGCTTAATTGATTGCAACCACAGTTAATCACAATCACTCACAATAAATGCAATTAAGTCCAAAATTTGTGATTAATTGTCTAAACTTGTAAAAATATGGTTTGATCAGTTCTCGAGTCATTTGTTTTTATAATGGGCTCTCATAACTTGGTCAATACATCTTTCCCGATTAGCTTCCAACAAGATCAAACAGAAATTACCCATGTTAACAGAGCCAGACTGGACCAGTCGAGTCAGCCCAGAAACTGGTGACCTGGCCATAAAATCAGTCTAGGTTGGCCAGTAACGCGGTTAAACCAGGATCAACTTGGACGGGTTTTGCTGGGTTGACTCGGTTTAGCTTTGTTTTATGAAAAAAATTAAATATTTATTTTATATGATAGATAGCAATATTAGTCAAAGTTAATAATAATTTTTGTCTTAATAATTAAAGAATTTTAGGTAGGAATATTTTGTCATTATCTATCTATTTTGATAATTTGTTAAAACAGTAAGAAGAATACTTATTGAAGAACGGTTGTCAAACTTAATGCCTTGGTGACCTCTTCAAAATTAAACCAAAGATTGTAATAAAGGTGTGATCCTGGATCGTCTCTTAAGAAGCTTTTTATTAATTACTTAGGAACTAAGTGAAATGATTGACATATAACAATTTAAAAAAAAAAGAGTTTGATCTTTTAATTAATAGCTATTCTTTGCAATTAAAAACTAAATTGGTTCTAAACTACTTCTTTTTGAGATTTTTCTTTATAAAATGGAATGGTGAATGGAAATTGATGAAATGAGAGCAATAACAAGATCAACAATGGGAAGAACAATCCTTTATAGCAATGACGCAAGCAATCTTCACTTCAAATAATCATGGAAGATAAATCATGTTAGCTTAAAAAGATTCTAAGGGCTACCCGTTTATACTAGGCCTAACTTAGATTAATTAACACCAAGCCACCTTGCATATTAATCTCTCTACATTAGGTTGATTACGCTCTCTAGCAATTAAATGAACTTAAAATTGTATTTAGCTTTTAATCCAATAACTAAGCCATCTCGAATTACCACTTGATTTTTTCATTAATCTTAATTTAACGATGGCCACTCATATGAAAAATCAAGATTAATGATGCTAAAGCCTAATGCTAAATACAATTAATAGTCTCAAATCCAAGAAACCAATGCAAACACTTAACACCATTGATCCACTAATCAAGCCACCTTGAATTTAGCACAAAATACTCACAAAATAATCACTTCAATGACAAACCAACACACAAAAATGAGAATTAAGCTAAATTAAACACAATGTCAAGCATCTAGTAAAGGTTTAAGCAACAACCAATCTTCTACAGAAAAATTAGATAAAAGGAATGCATGCAAATGCCATAAAGTTAATCCTAAGACCTAAGAATCACTAAATAGCATAAGAAAAGAATATTGGAAGAGCCAAAACTCCCCTATTGAAGCTCCAAGATCATGCCATTGTCATTGCTACAAAGGATTAAGAGCTTTAGTTGCTACAATTCATGGAACTAGCACCAAGAAACAAAGCCACCCTTTCCAATAATAGCACAACCATAGAGATATGGGAAAACAATAGGCTCAAATACTCACAGTTGCCTCGTTTGTTTCTGCTGGAGCTCACGGTGTAAATTTGCTAAAGCGTTTGATATATATATTGACGGTGAAAGAGGGAATGGAAGCTGGACAATGAAGAATGATGATGATGATGATGATGATGATGCTTGAGAATCAAGGTGAAGGAATGATGAAAGTGTCGAAGATGGCTCCTCCTATGTTTGTCGTTCTGTCTCTGCTGTTTTTAGAATCACCACTGGCAGCAATGGAGGATTGTGGTCACCATTGATGATGGTTATGAAGGTGAATGTCGCCGATGACGATAATGATAGTGGATGAAGCGTGAAGGTCCGAAGTGAAGAAGATGAGGCGTCAAGCTCTCTGTTTTTGTGGTTGCTGTTCTCTTTATTTTCCTGGAAACTCCCCTCTGATTCAGACCTAATTCTTGATCATGCAACGTTGCAGTTTTGGTCGTGGACCATTTTGGTATTTCTGAAATTCGTTGGACTAACCGGTCATTTTTAAAATTCGAGCCCCAAACTGTAATTTTCTATTTTAATCCAATTTCTTCAAACATCTACAATTAAAAATAATTAAGCCAATATCAAATCTTCTCACAAATAAATTATTAAGAGTAATAACAACTATTATGACAATTTTGCCCTTTTTAATTATAATTCAATGGATTTACTCTTAAGCCAAATTAATTGTGATAATGGCAATTTTAAACTCAATAATTATGACAAAATCTCCAAATAAAGTAAGAAAACATATAATAAAATTAGGATTTTTCACTTATGATTATTGATTATAGTATCATTGGATGGTCAATTAATATTAGATTATATTGATATATCAAAGAAAATATAAAGAATGGTTGATAAGTATATAATTGTTTGTTATTGATTCATAATATTGAATTGATTTTGGATAGTATGACACTATGATGAAAATTAAAGTTTATTTTTTATTCCCACTATGATGAAATTTTTATTGACTCCGATCTAACCTAGTGACCATTGACCCAGTACCTCGACCGATTCAGTGTTCGGTCCGGGTTTCATAACCTTGGAAATTATAGAACTTACCTCAATGTAGTTTGGACATCCATAGAATCTTCTTCCAAATCCTTATCTATCCAAGATGTCCACCTCGGGACAATTAGACCAACATGACACAACATCTAAGATCCTTCATACTCATACTCTGCTCCTACTCTAAGTAACAACGCCTTTGTTCTTGTCATCGCTAGCGGCTAGGTAATAAATCCATCAATCAGCTGATCTAGCTCGATGCTGATCGACATTGCTAGCTCTCTGCCCTTCGTAATTTATTTAGCCAGGTAACACATCCGTCAACCCCACATTCTCTCGCTCTGAACTCCTTCACTCCTCCTCAGTCTCTCTCGCCCGTTGCCATGTCTCGCTAAGCTCGCTTGGAAACTTTGGGTTCTCTTTCAATAGAGTGCACATGAGCTAGGGAACCATCTATTCAACGAAGGGAGGTTTGGTTTTTTAATAAAAATTAATTTTAGTAAAATGTCATGACAGGTCACACCTATTTAATCTATCTCATTTGTCACATGGCTTTATCATTGGTCAAACATCTTAATTTAACGGTTAACCTAACACTTCTATTAATGAGGGTACCGATTGCTCCAAATAAATAACGTTGGGATTAAAATTGAGCAAAAAAAATGTTATGACTAAAATTACAACAAGCATAAAACGTTGGGGGTAAATTGTACTTTAACCCTATGTTTTTTAGGCCTTCTAGTTATTTCTCCCTTCGTCCCAAATTATAAGAGACATTTAACCAAATCTATTTGTTTGAAGTTGATTGCACCATATTTTTACATGTTATTTCATGATTAATATGAGGATTTTATCATGCCAATTGAGATAAAAATGCACTATTTATGATTAATTTGGATTAATGAGTGATTACATGAAAAATGTGAAAAAAAAAGGGGTAAAATTGGAATAATTGTTGTGATTACTATTTATATTGTTCATTAAGAAGATTTGATGTTGACTTGATTGGTTTAAATTGTAGGCATTTGAAGAATTGCACCAAATTTCAAAATGACAGTTTGGGGCTCAAATTTCAGAAATTATAGTTTAGTCCCACGAATTTGCAAAATATCATAACGGTCCTTCAAAATTTGCAACGTTTTGTCCAACTGAGATTAGGTTTGAAGGCAGATTTTGTTTGGCAAGAAAAAGGGGGAGCCGACACTAGAACAGTACCTCTTCACCACACTTATCACTGTCTTCAATCTCCTTCTATTTTCTCTCCTTCTCTTGTTGGAAATAATTAGTGGGTGTGTCATAAGGAACAAAGTCTCACGTTGTTTGAGATTGTGGGGTCCAGGTAGTGAGTAATCTTAAACCATTAATTAAATAAGTTAAGAGGAGTGAACTTGCACAATGTTGAACCACATGGAAATCCGGCAATTTCCCTTAAGTGTAAGTTAAAAATGGACTGAGTGTATTTATTAGAGACCTCTGGAAAATATATTTTGTAAATATATTTTAATATTTTTATTATTGTATTTTGTCATAGAAAATGATATTGGGCGTTTAGGTTCAAATTTATAAAGTAATTACTTTAATTGTTTTAATGCCATTTATAACTAATGTTTTGAGAAATACTAACGTTAACCATTTTGTGTTATACGTTGGAATAATTCAATGGTTTTCAAGCAATGAATCAAACCGTACGTTAAGCATTTATCCAACGTTATCATGATATTATATTATTATAATCAATGGTTTTCAATTGCTTTGAAAACATGTATATATCCAGCCTTTGGAAACGTTAATAACCGTACGAATATAATGGCTATTACAATTGATTTTATGAAGGCGTTTTTATTTCTCAAGCAGCTGCCCAAAGTCTGATTTTTCTGCCTATAAAAGGAGTTCAAATGAGAGGTTCAAAATACCCACTTGACTCTTGAACTCTAAATACTCCTCCTCTAAAATATTTTCTTGATTTTCTGAGTTTTATTATCTTCCGAAAGTTCTGCTTACCCTATTATATAGGAAGGATTCATTTAATCCTGGGGAGTGCCGCAACTTCTTTTGCCGGTAGTTGTGGAATAGCTCTTAAGGACAGTGTCTTTGGGCACGACTCAGATCAATTTTTATTTGCAAGGTTACTGCTGCTGATTAGACTTGCACATAGTTAGAAAGAACTGGAAGGTCCACCATATTGCGTGACAATTTAGAAACTACCGCCAACATCTCTCACCAGCGGCATCACTCACCACCACGATCACTGACCTCTCACCGCCATTCCTTTCCTACGTACTGCCAAAGGAGACACAGCCGCGACTTTAGAGGAGTACTGGACCTGGGAGTTGAAAACAAAGGGAAAGGAAGAGAACTTAGAAAGCATCAACACCCACCATCTTTATATTCTCCTTCTGTCAAGCACCATAACCATCACCATCTTCATCACTGTTCCTTCTCTGTTCTTCACACATCCACCGTCACCCATCTTGCCTTCCACCACCATCATCTTCATTCCATCTCATATTTCTCTACTTTCATTTCAAGAACCAACGGTCCCACTTCCACTTCCTTTCTCTATTGATTTTGACACTATACAAATTCTCATGGATTTCTAAGTGTCTGGGACAAGTTGTATTTGCAATTAAATTCACAAGGAGCTAGCTTTTCAACTCTTGAGGATTGGGATTTGGTTTGAGTTCTTAAGCTCAAAGGAAAGTTTTTTTTAATCTTTATTCCTTTATGAATTTTCTATTGTAATTTTGTGATTGGGTTTAGATTATTGCAATTGGATGATTATAATTATGCATTTCTTATTAATTCATTGAGACTATATACTTGATATATGATTACTAGTTTGTGTATTAATTTGAGTATCGCAATTGTGCATTCATATTAGAGGAAACAATTATATTAATTTGATCTATTTTACACATCAAGTTATTCTTTAATAATATTCATAAATTATAGCTATGAATGCGATCGTAGAAGTAGCTATTAATTGGAGTGTTAGACCTAATTTAATTATTTCGGGTTTTTAATTAAGACTTGATGAATTTTACTCTCATATCATTAGGGAATTAGGATAGCCATTGAACCAATTTCTTAAGAGATTCACTTCATTAATATCCAATTCCATTTTATTTAAAAAATACCAAAAATAATAATTTAGGATTTTAATTAAATTACATTCTTCTTTTAATTATCATTTTACAAAACCCCAAAACCATTTCCCCTTTTGTCTTCATTGCATTAGCATGACATTTAGATTATTAGGAATCAACAAAAAGCTCTCAAGAAAATAAAACAAAGTTAGGTTTATCTATACGTAATCCTTTATTAATTTTTCATTGTGAACTCCAAGGCTAATAATAAAAAGTCCCCATCAGAAGTGGTGGTTTAGAATAATAAGTGTGTCAAAATTGTTACCCATTTTTATTAAAATACCCTTATTAATGAGGAGATATAAAATAAGAGAGATAATGCATTTATTAAAATCTATCACTCTCTCTCCCCCTACTCTCTTATCTTCTCGAGAAAAATAATTTTTATTATCAATATAAAGATTAATATATTAGTATTAAATAAGGGCAAAATTGGAAAAAGAAATTAAAACACAAAATATTCTTTAAATGTTTCTTATATTTTAGATAGTAGTAAGGCTGTAGTTGTCTTTTCTACTTTAGTATGGAGGGAGTAATGAATTTTATTTATTTTTTTTATTTTTGCGCCGACAGACAAATTGCTTTGCTCAGCTAAAGCCTCCGGGGAGGAATATGTGTGAATTGTAAAACTTCAACAAAGCCGCCCGCCCCAACAAATGGGCGTGGCATTTCCACGTAAGCATTGACGCAATTCTCTCAACAGCTCAAAAAACCAGCAATTCCATTGGCTGTAAATGGGTCCCACGAAGCCGCCACCTCAGCAACCATAAAGGCAAACCATTTCTTCAAAACTCATTATGAGTCCCAAGAAAACAAAACATAAGACCAAACTAAACAGGATCATCCCTCATTTCTCTTTCCTCTTCTTCACACCCAAAAAAATAAAAAGTCTCAAATCACTTGAAACCAAGTTTGCAGCAGAAAATTAACAAGTGAAGTGATGGATTCAGATTTCAAAGGAGGGTGTTGCTTCTGCTTCAGCGCGAGGAAGAACAGTGTTGAAGAGCAGAGAGATTGGGGGAAGAAGGAAGAGATTCTGTCTGATCTGAGTACTTTCAGTGTTAAAGAGCAAGAAAAGAGGTTGAAGAAGGCCAAAGAAGATGAAGATAGAGTGAGCACAGAAGCAGAGAGGATAATTTCATGGGTCAAGCAAGAATCAGCTAGAATTGATGATTCTCTTGTCACAACTGTTCTTGCTGATGATGATGATCATCATGAAAATAATGAAGAAAAAAAAGCATCCAAATAATCTAATGACTTCTGCAGATTTCTCAGTTCAGCCCATTGTCTCTGTTTTGTTTTCTTAAATTTGTATTTGTGTTGATAAGATCGTGAAGCTTCTGAATTTTCTTCTCAGCTTTAGGTAAAGATAAATATAAAATTTGTAAATGGTTTGACATCTTTGCAAACTGTTTGTTCATGGCTAGAGTGTGAAAGGAGGCAAAGAATTTCTAGTGGCTAAACAAAACACGATGAGCATCTGAGAGGTCATCACTGTCTATAACTAATTTGGATGGTTGAGATTCCTATTTTTAGTTGTCAATGTTTACAAAATTAATTCCAGTAGTATTAAAAAAGGACGGTAGAGTGCATAACGCTTTCATCAAGAGGCAGGGTCTTGGGAGGGATTGGTAGTGCAACCTTAACTTCCAGTCGGAAAGATTATTTTTAGGATTTGAACCACCATCTCGTCAAAACTGACCCTCTAATAGAATAAAACTTGTATGATTTCAGTTCTTAAATGTCTACTTAAAATAACATAGTTTTGTAATTTATTGAGTTAATAAGTTATAGAAATTGAATTGGATAACTCAGGTAAAACAAAAACAAAACGAATTGGAAAACACTAATGAAGTTGGGGATTTTTATTTATACAAATGGTATTTTGAAGTTTAAACTTGTAATGAGGATGGAGAATTAACTATATTTATTTATCATTTGAGTTGTTCTGCCTGAGTCAAAGGTTTAAGGATAAAGTTGAGATATAGAGAATTTTGAAGAGTAATATATTATTTAAGATTTCTTTGTTGCAGCTATAACAAACAACTTGTCGCATTATATATTTTTTACTAGACCCCGTTTAACAAGCAAAGTCAGTAACAGTTAGGCACAGCAAATGTGGAAGCTATAGGCTTTGTTTTTTGAAACTACCCAAAGCTTGTATCTTGAAGCACCTTGCAATTGTCTTTGGATCGAACTTGCTGCAAACTCACCTTCAGCATTTCAGCCATCAGGAAAGCATTAAACCTCGTTCAAAGAAATACCCCCCTTCTTTTGTGAAGCTCCAGATTCAATTCTGCTTCATTGACCCTATCATCAAGCTTCCATACACATTCAAAACTTCAATTCCTATGATCAGTTATGCTCTCTGCATACCCGAACTAGAACCCTTTGTCTACATCTACAATATATAATGCTAAATTGCACATTTTGATCATTGGTCAAGACTCATCCTTGCTTGCTTGACTCCTCAGCTACTTCCAAAATCAATGATATACAAATCAACCTCATGATCTTTCATGTTTCTTCAAGGCCAGAAATCATTAGGATATTATAGTTTGGGTTGAAATGCGGTGCCTTTCAAAATTCTCATAAGCATGTTTAGTTCTTAGGAATAAGACCAAACTAGAAGCTACACCTAGGACTGATAAGCATGCCCAAATAATAAATGTCCAGAAGTAGCATTGCCTTCCCATGCACAAAGAAGTCTGAGCATTGGCCTCATAAATTTGCGCAGCTAAAAAGCCATAGAGAAGGGACCCGATTGGGATATTTGTGATCAGAATGTTGTGATTAACTCCTACACTGTTTGGTCCAAAAAGCTCGGATGTGATAGATACAGCAGCTGCAAATATAAACCCAGAGCTACAACCAATTAGAGCAGTGCTTACATGAAGCGCCAGAGAGCTTCCTGATGAAGCAAGCAAGAAGAAAGCAACAGTGGTTGGTATAAGAGCAATGGCTAACCATCCTGTCCTTGCAAAGTAGACTTTCCTGCAATATAAAGCAAAATCATGAACACCCTTTATAGAAGTAGTAAGCCAAAAACACAAACACGCCGCTTCTATTTATGTGTTCATTTGCCATCACTCTCTTCAACATTAAAAACTGAAATTTATGCCCCCTAAATTTTCATCCTTTAGCATGTGAGAATTTTGGAATTCAGGGTCGGAGCAATTCATTCCTGTGCAGGAGATTTTGTAATATCTTGATGACCCTAGTTTACTTTTAAACTATGGGGCATGCCATGTGACAATAAAATGGGTGTGAAGAGGTGTTTACCAGTAAAGTGAAGGACAAAAGGTATTTCCCCAGAAATTAACACACACACTAAAATTAGGGTGTGTGATGTGAACATGTATACATATACCTGCGAATATAGTCCGGTCCAGCTGAAAGCAAGCGGCCAAAGAAGGAGAAAGCAGAATAGAGCGTGACAAGGGAAGAAGTACTTGAACTCAGGCCTAGGGATTGGGCAATTTGTCCTAGATTATTGCTGTAGACCAGACCAATTGTGCCTCCACAGAAGTAAGCAACAAAGTACAGCCAAAAATCCAACCTACGGACCAACACAGAAGCAGGGTGCTCTTCTCCTAGCATTACCAACTGATCCTTCTCAATCAAATGCTCACAACAAGGATCACTATCTTTTGCCTTCAAACGTCGATATATAGACCCATTATTGTTGTTGTCACCCAGCAAGCTGAGAGAATCTACATAGCTCATAGCACTATTCTGACGGGAAAGTAGTTCCTTGTGAAGCTCAAGATCGTCTACATGCACCAGAATGAATTGTGAACCTTCCATCCGAAAGCTAGAATGGATAGTACGATGAAACCACTCTCGAGCATAGATAACACCAGGAATACATAATGGGAAGACAAGGAGGAAAATAGCACAACCAAAGAAGTAGCGAGCTGTTGCTTCATCAGAGGTAGATGAACCGAAGATAAGGAGATAAAGGCCAGTGAATATGGCCCAGACATTAAGTATTAGGAATATGAAGGAGTCCCTATGAACTGCATCAGGAGGTAGAGTTTCTAAAGGAGGTTGACGAAGGATTGGGACGAGTGCTGCAACGGAAGTAAGAAGGGGAACAAGAGCATTTAGAAGGAGATACACTGAAACTGAAGATGGGTTTACTGAATTGGCAGCAAGGGTGTAGAGTGCTGCACTTACGCCATTGAAGCTCACTGTTAGTGACAATGCGAGGGGCTTATTGATTGGGAAATTCCTGATGCATAGAACAAAGCATACTGTGTTGAACCAACAGATGCTACAGCCAGACAACAAGCAGAGAAGAAAGACCTGGTAAACAAATTGAAAGCTTATGTAACTGTAATGAAAGGCTCCGAGCAAATCAAAACTTTGCACTTGCAGAAAAAGAAATTGTTTCATATCTGAATAAGGGATCATTATTAGTTCCATAATTTGAAGATAGAAACAGAAATTGTAGTTACTAGAAAATGGCTATTTGATTTTTCAAAGTAAAACATCTTCATTCACGGATGGTTGAAGGTCATTATTCAATATGATTCAGTAGGATAGATGGTGAGAGGTATCAAAGTGAGTGTTAAAACTTAAAACCAAGACTTTTTGAGTTACATCTGATGTGCTAGACAATTAAAAGCTATTAAATTTATTACAAAAAAATTATTAAATTTAGGTACACTTTTAATTTAAAATTACTTACTATCCCAATCCACAGCTTGTTAGTTTCACATCTCTATAATATTAACTGATTATTAGTTTCTTGTAAGATATGAAATGTGTATGAAATTAATACCAAATATTTATATTCAATTTAAAGAATTTATAAAAGCCATTAAAAAAAACAACTCTTTAAATCTTCTCCAAGTTTGATTTAAAGGCGGGTTTAATTTTTCCAAGGATTAGCCATTCTGTGGAACATGAGAAAAGACATTTGCTTATATATTATTATCATACCCGTATGTGTGTATTATAGGTATAAAATTCTGTATGCAAAATAAAATTATAATCTATAAAAACTTATAAATACCAATAGGGTAACGTATCTTAGAAATTAGAGTTCATACAAAGTACTCAGATATCCTCAGTTTGATGAAATTTGAAGCACGTTTGAATAAGCCGGGGAGAAATGACTTTTCAGAAGTGACTTAGGGTACGTTTGACTTAAACGGTTTTTAACTTTAAGTGGTAGAGCATAAAAAAAATAAATTATTTATGGATTTTGAGTGTTTGGCATGAGCTTAAAAAAAATAACTTATATGAAATGTAACTTCAAAAATATAAGCAAGGAGAAATGATTTATGGAAAAAAGAAGTCATTTATCCTAAGCCATTTTTTTTGCTTCCAATCTAAACTCCTCCTACCTCCGATAAGTCAATTCTGTTGCTCCCAATTCAAACACAATAATATGATAAGTTACTTCTTCTCTTTTTCTGAAGCCACTTTAAAAAAATAAATTACTTCTAATAAGTTAGATGCAAACAAACCCTAAGGCTTGTTTGTTATAACTTATTTGAAGCAAATAAAATCTTACGCACAAAGTATGAGAAAGACCTATCTCACATACTTATTTCGTACTTCGTAAATAAGATCTTATTACCCTAAATTGTAAAAATGAGTTATTCCAAATGAAG
>JBAGKO010000013.1:21256347-21267453 GCA_037177275.1 Acacia concinna
TCTTCAAGCCCTAGCCTTTAAACCTTCAAGAGAACTCAAACCCTAGCATACAAGTGGAATAATAGCATTGGGAAGTTAGAATATGAGGATTTTTTACCTATCCCTAGGTTTTATCCTTGGTTTATCAGCTCATTTTTTAAAATGCACAGCATCAGTTTCGTGCAGTCTTGTGGGTTCGCTATAACCAACCCACAACAAAAACCTAATAAAAACTTTCTGGACACTTTTTGTTGTGGGTTCGCTACAGCGACTCCATGGCCAACAGGTAGACATCATCTTTTACAGCAACTTCATGGCTAATGTATGCTTTTCTTTCACATTGTTCTTCTTGATTCTCCTATTGCTTTCTTCTCTCTTCCTTATCTTCTCTTTACTGCTTTCCTTGCTCTTTGAGGGCTTTCCACACTTGTCATCTTCTACCTACAAAAAGGGGGAAATGTATGAGCTCACCTAATAATCACAATTATCCTTATTTGCTTCATTGTTCAACATAAATTGATGTTTGTCCTTGTCCCACCACATTTTCTCCTAAAATCTCTCAATATACACAATTTAAATCTAAAAATTAGTGTAAAGACAAGAAAATGTGCTGGATTACTCTCAATTTTCAAGAGTTAACAGTAGACCTAGAAGTTACCCTCCAATAACGAATGTCCGGACTTCATTGGAAGGATAGCCGAATTAGGTTTGCCCTGGTTTTTAGCGCCACGTTGCTCATCAGTGCCGCTTTCTCCAGTAATTTCTTCAGGCCTCATGTTTCTTGCATTTGTTCCTGGTAAAGAGACATCATTGGTTAAACTGGGGGAACATAAATACTACCTGGTGGTTGAGCTATCTGGGGGACAAAGTCCAAGGGCATCCCTCAAGGATGATCAGTAGTGCAGGTCAAGGATGACGACGACATTGTCTGTCACAAATCTTGGGTGTCATTGGCAGCAAACTCGATGATCTTCTCCTTTAAGGCTAAGTTCTCAGTTTCTAGCCATTGTAGCTATTGTTGTTACTGAGTGTAGCGTTCTTCTTGGCATGACACCTTATTGGCCTGTTTCATAAGTTGCGCTACTTGATTTTTTTACTAGATCAGAATGTTCAGTCACGTTCACCTCAGGAGTTGCAGGTCACTGATCTGCAACACTAGCAATCTTTCCTATCATGGTTGAAAACATAATAGCGTGGAAAAAATATGCCAAAATTTAAATGTTGGACCCTCGTGTTGTATACTACAAAGGATTTTTGAAAATATGTTGTTGGGTCCCCACGGTCGGCGACAAAATGTTTGAGTAGAATTTTGATATATAATAAATAAGAAAAAGATTTTGGGTTACCAACAACAAGGAAATTTGGATCAGAGAAAAAAGTAGGTCAAGCAAGATAGATCGGAGCGATTGATTGAAATATGAGAGTGAATACAAGGAATTCTGGGAATTTGGAGTACAAGAGTGATTTTGAGTAACTCAGTGTGTGTTTGATGTCTCAGTCTATTTTCTTAAATAGCTGGTCTAACCCCACGTGTCTACCCCCGTCCTAAAATATAGGAGTTAGATGTAATGTCTGCCGATTTGGCCAGTCTATTCGGAGATTCCAAGTTTATGGGGATAGACCCTTTCTGGAGCCTTCACATGTCCTTCTAGTAGTTATAACCAAGTCTCAAGAGTTGAAACTTCTTATAGGCCTAAATGGTGACTGCTACATTCTTGGGCCTTCTTTTGGGCTTCACTGTCATACGTCCAATCCCATTTTTGGGTATACAAATGCCTCCAATTATCTCTTTTGTTTTGAGAATATTTTATTTTATGACATTCTAAGATTTCAAAATATTTTGTAACTACCTACCCATTATATCTCTTTATTTTTTATATATTTATTTTGAAAATATGCAATTTCATAATATTTAATTCATTGTGAAAAAAATGTTTTTGCTTCATTATTTTTCAAGTCCTAAAGTTAAGATTAAAAAAAGGTTAATATCACATTTGGTCCTTCAAGTTTCACTCAATTTTTGTTTTAGCCCCTTAAATTTGAAATAAGTGGTTTTAGTCTTTTAAGTTTATTCTGTTTATAAATGTTAGTTCCTCAAGTTTCAAAAAGGACTTGTAGTTGCATTTAACGGTATTAATTTATCCTATGTGGCACTAACTATGTTAACTTTGCTTGTGTGGCATGTTGATTGAAAAGTTGCCATGTAATTATACTATGTGTGTTATTATGAGCTAAACAATTAATTAAAAAAATTAAAAAAAAAGGCCTCAACCTAAAATCCACGCACGATGACAACTTGGAAGAAATTAGAAAGGGGGAGGATTAGGTCAAAAGGACCCCCTTGTGCCGACCAAGTGGCCGTGGCCGGAATAATATTGTTGACATGAATATATGAACTTCAATGGGTTCAGTACAGACTTAGTGGGTTTTGTACAGAGGTGTGAAGTATGAACTTTCACCATCCACAAACCTTACAAAAGCCTAAGCATATTGCATGGAAATTAGACCAAAAATTAGGGGCTTAAACTTTCAATTTAACTGAAATCGATCATATATTTGTATACATATGAAAGAGCCCAAAACTTGTCAACTGATTGAAAACTGTAGCACCCCAATTTTCATTTATACTATTAGGATGTAATTTATTAAATAATTAGAGGTGTAAAGTGGGTCAAACACATTATTTGATATATATATAAACATAAAATTAAGATGAGCATAATATGTTTGAAGTGGTGAGTAATGTATTTGTTAATAATGAGTTAAATTTAACGACATTGTTTTACGGCAAGTGTACTTATCCTGAAAGGATTAAATTTTATGATAATAATCCTAAGTTATATTATTAAAAAATAATGGAGAAAAATTCTGATTAGATTTGGTGGGATTAATAAAAATATTTTCCTACCAACTTATGTGATTATAATTATTTATATTATGAAGTTATATTTAGGTGAAATACGTAAATATAGCTTAATTGTATAGATTTTTGGAGAATGTGTGCAAATTTAAAATTTCTCGATATTAAAACATGTGTTCAACTGTACCTAAAATTTTCTATGATATATCACAAAGAGGTAAAAGAAAGAAATAAAGAAAGAAAGAGGAACTCACATAGAGGAATCCATAATGAGCGAAGGATTAGTAAAAAAAATGAGAATAAATGGGAAGAATATAATTTAAAAAAGAAAAGAAAGGGACCACGTCCACTTTAATAAAAACACACACACATCCATTGTAAATCAAATCCCGCCTCCATTCATTCTTTGTCTTTTTCTTCTCCTTCCTTTGTTTGTTCTAGCTCCATTTTTCTGTAGATGGAACCTTAAAATAATTTAGAACTCTATTTCGTTCTCAAAAAATTTCTCAACCTCAATTTCAGAAATATTTTTTTCTAGTCAATGGGAGCTTTTTAGAAGTGTAAATCTTGTTGGAACAAAACAAGTTTAAATATTAGGGTTTAGAGCAAGTGTTGATTTTCGACAAATAGGAACCGTAGAGTTGCATAGGTAAGTAAACATTTACATTTAATCGGTTTACTTTGTTGAATAAAGTTAATTTTTACACTTTAGGTTTGTTGATATTGAACCTAAGGGAGTGAAGAGGGATTTTAGTTTTTGGATTAAATTCTTAGTTGAAACTTTGATAATTAGTTATGGGTAACTTAGAAATACTTGTTGGAAGTTGATTTTGTGGTTAAATTATAAGTTTGGGTGATTTTTCTATTTATGGGGGAACTATTGTGAATTTTCAAGGTATTTTTGAAATGAGTAATATGGACATTGTTTGCTTAAGGAAACACTTCAATTAGAAACTATAGGTGATGGGGATGTTATGTTTAAATTTTCAAGGTGATTGGATTTAATTTGAGTTAAAGAGAATATAAAGGTGATTGTGAGCGCCTTGTACTTGTCAAAGGTTATAAGGATGGCTGAGGGAGTCTTGCACATGCTTAATTATTCCCTCAAACTATTATTGATTATGAAAAATGTTTATACTTTATGTTATATATATTGATGTTTAACCCGCTTGTAATCATTCTTCGGATAGTTGTTAAATTGGGATTATGGTTATTGGTCCATATGACTCACCTCGTCTTTTATTATTACTTTTAGGCAAGGTTCTAATGGGATACTTCAGGGAATACACTTAGCTTCATGGATTTGTTCAACCATATTTCAATGGCTAAGCCGACAAATCAGTCTCCTCTTAAACTGGATTCAGTGGCACAAATGGGTCCTCGTGGCTTAACCCTTTCTGCCTTTCTTTTTGATCTTTTCCAATTTTGTGGGTTGCCATTGTTGTCAGCGTGGATGCGTTTCTGGTTGACAGGTTAAGGGTTGAGGCCTTTTTTATTTATTTTTAATTAAATATGTGGCTCATAACAAGGCATAGTATAATTACCATGTCAACTTTCCCAATCAGCATGCCACACAAGCTAAGTTAATGGAATTAGCGCCACAAAAGACAAATTAACACTGTCAAATGAAAATACAAGTCCTTTTGAAACTCGAAAGATTAACTATTTTAAAAGAGGAATGAATTCATAGAAGGATTACAATAAATTCATGGGTTAAGAATGACAAATTTATTATAAAAATCATGGTAATTATAAAATTTACCATCGTTAGAAAGAAATGATGACAATAATGAAAATTTTATCTAAAATTTATCTCAAGATAAGATTAGAGTATAAAATACATTGAGTATAGCATGAGCTACCGAATTTTAAAGCAAAGGTACAGAAAATATTGGAAAAGCATACCCAAGTTAGTATAGTAATAAAATTAGTTAATTTCTTGTTGAAAAACAGAATTAAAAATTTGAAATAAATAGTTACCCAAATATAAATATGCAAGTTTCAAATAATATACTTTAATTATCAATTCACCCAAACTAAATTGCTAGGACTGACAAGTTGTTCGCATCCTCAATTTATTTAAATGAAACAAAATAATAAAACATTGCTAAAACTATATAAATAATCCCTACATCACAAGTTCATTGGCAACAAAAAAAGACAATGCTTCTCGTCAAAGCATTTCTATAAATAATCACCCCCATTCGTTTTGCAAGTGAAAACAAATCACGATTCTGCTTGTGTAGACTTCACAAGTAAACTTTTGAATAATTGACGTATATGGGGGATAATGCGACACATTAGGCAGCTATACCTACATATTACCATTACAAGGAAAAAAACATTTATTTAGTTTGAATCATTAAACAATATAGCATTCTGAGACTGAAAAAAACAACATTAAAAAACGGAGCATACCACGGTTCAACGCTCACTTTGTCAAATTGAGTCAGCAAAAATAGTATACATGCTTGCTTCAATGACATAGCATTAAATGACTCAGATAACTCAAACATAAGAGAAACATTTTCCACAGAAATGTCCTAGAAACAATATGATGAATCATAAGATTATAAAGTGTTCATAGAATAATTTAAACCATAATAATCAAATGCAAAGCTACACTCTTGCCCTACCTGACTAATTGCCCTCTCACAGAGTTGCTTAAGCCCATCCAAAAAATATTTATCAGCAACTTTTAAGAGATCATGAACAATATTAAAATTGACATCTACTATTCCTGTGTAAATAAATCTGGAAGCGCACACAGAAAATGGACTCAAACAAAGCAGATAACTGAAGCAAAAAAATCTAGAATCGATCAAAATCACAACACATCATCAACTCAAAGACATCCCATTTAATGTCAGGAATCAATATATCTTTGGCTTCCCTTTCCTGCATTTACATATCACAACAATAATGTCAATATGGCCATTGAAACTTGAACCCCTCAAATTATAAGCATAATAAAAAAGAAAACAGATTGTCCACATCAATCAATGCCTACCCGGTAAACATCATCAAACATTGCTCGAAACACATCAGAAGAAGAAAGTAAACAAACTCGGTGAGCATAGAACCGTTTGCCTAATAAAGAATGAAATAAAACTTTATGGATACATATTTTAAAATTAATAACGCGAAAGGAAAAATATACAAGGGCAACTTCCCCACCTTCAACTAAAAAGGTGACATCAGAAAGTGTAGGATTGTTTACATATTGCTCACCTAGGCATACCTACAACCAAAAAAAAGGTAAAAACTAGGCTGCACCAAAAAAAACAGTACACAAAATAAGCCTTGCAGGATTATTCACTTCTCAAATTGTTCTCTATAGAAAAGCCCCAAGTCACTAATTCTTTCAATCAAAATGATTCTTAGTGAACAATCATTTCCCCTAAAGGAGAGCAAATTTTTGCCAAACTCGACATCATGTTTATGATCCATACATGAACTCAGTGATGGAACACCAGATTATCGTGAGATAAAAGAAATTGTGGAAAGTTAGTGATCATAGGGATATAGATTAGAGTTACTTTAGATATTTTAATACTATTATTTAGGTCTTTTAGGAGAGTTGAATGAGTCTTAATTTATTAATAATATTTTGTTAGCTAAATAATAGGATTTCTTGGTCTGTTAGAGTCCACTAGTCATGTTTGAGTTTGTTATGATGTAATGCAGAGAAAGTAGAGATGTTTAGTTATTTTCTAGGTCATCTGGTTGTATTTCTGCTGTATATATATTCTGGTTATCTACAAGCGAGGATAACAGAGAAATAAAATGTGGATTGTTATTTTGGTAATTCTCTTATTTGGGCTACTAAACTTCATTAAAGTGAGATTCTTGAGGGTTTTTTAGCAGATTTATCCTTCGGCTGGTAGTAAATCTAAGAGTGTTTGACCCAAAAATAAAAAAAAATCTAAGAGTGAGAGGCTTAATCTTAATTTTCTATTTCATTTATCTTTTTATTCTTCTATTTTTCCTAAAAATCGGACTCTAACACAAAGGATCAATGAACAAATAACAGTAGGCAGATACATGGCTGGGCCAAAACAACTTTTTCTATGGCTCACGTGGCATTATTCCTCAAAAACAACATTTAGTTTTTCAATAATTTGACTCGCCATCATAATAAAAAATGACACTTTATTAAAGCATGTCAACACTAAAATTTTGAGTAGATTAAATTTTTAGAAAAAATAGTTAAATCTAACATTCCCTCCAACTACCTCATTGAGTATTTAGAAATAGTATCCCCAAGTATCAAACTTTAATTAGAAAGTCAAAAAACTTGGAATAAAAAAGATGCAAAATAAATTTATTTACTTATTCTCCTGGTCAACCTACATGAATGGGGTAAGGAAAACAAAAATAACAATTCACCTTAGGGGTTGGGGGTGGAGGGGAAGCATCAAAAGGAGAGACAAATGAGGTTCTGACAACCAACAAGTGAAGTGCCATTGACCCCTCACGTTTCTGTTCCAGGTTTGTAGATTCTTGAAGAAGATCCAGCAGAAATTCAAGCCCTTCAAAACTCAAAAGAACATTAAAGCAAGTACATCGTAGCTCCTAAGAAAAAATAATGTTCAAACCGCAAATGAATTATTTTTTACCATTTCTGTCAACAAAAATAAATTTCCGCTCATCAGATGAGCATAAATATGCAAGAGCCACAGCCACGTGTCTTTGAACAGCCCATGCTCCAAAACGCATAATATACAACAGTTGTTTCAGTACCTATTAGAGAAAGGAAAATGATAAATATTGACCAGTGTTGAAAAAAAAGATTGAAAAAATATAGGTAGACATTAACATAATATGCATCTATAATAAACAAACAAAACAAACCAATAGTTTGCAAGAAAACTCACTCGACCATGCATTTTCTGCTCTAATCTTTTCAATGTCTTTTCTACATAATCTTTAGCATCCTGCAAGACTTGGTTAGGTATATTAGTAAACCAAATAGAATGAAGTCTCTGAATATATCTTAGCAAAGAATAAATCTATCATCATGGAAAAAGTTCCATTAGGCCAATGTTAATTATAATTAAAAGAACATACTTGAATTAAGAAATTTCTATCTTGAAGTTTTTGAACACCACCAGCCTTAACAATATCCACAACATTATCCTATCAAAAAAGTTAGTTAGTTGATTACAAAAGGGAAACATGCAGTGATAATTCAGTAAAGAAGGCAACAGACTTCACCTCATTATTAGCAAGACCATACAGAGCAAAGGCAGCATTACGATGGGTAGGTCCACTCTTAGAGCAAAGAAGGTTGAGTAGAGGCTCTATAGCTCCATTATAAACAATACCCACTTGATTGTGTGTGTCCTAAAGCAAGCATCATAAAAATCACAAAGGAATAGGAAAGAACTGGCTAGGGATAAATCTTGCGCATAATTTTATATTGTGCACTTGATTATATCATCTTTAGAATTAAAATTTGAAGTATATATATGAAACAAAGCATACACTTAATAATAGCTTAAACCTTTTAATGCTTAAGGGTAGCCATTGATGAGTATTAAAAACTAGTTCAATTAATGTTTATATTCCTTCTGCAGCAATTGACTAGTGTAGTAATAATCACCCCAGCCAGATTCCCAAGTGCAAAAGCCGATATTCGCTGAAACTCTTCATTTGGATACTTGAGCAAGTCAATCAGTGGCTGAATAGCCCCTCTTTGTGCAATATGAACCTGTATGAAACACAAACTAATGTGGTTAATAAGAGCATTTCATTGAACCAACTAAATGCAAGTTTTTTTTTTTTTTTGCTACTATCAGAATACAACACAAATAATTCAATTCACCTGGCAATCAGAATCTATCATTGCAAGCTCACAAATTATTAAACTTGCACGTCTTTTAATCTCTGGCCAGCAAGATCTGTCATTAAAATTATGAACTTAAAAATGGGCCATGGTAGAGAGCTTGCTTGTAGGGCAAATAAAAATTCTAGAGCAACATTACCTAAGTAATACAATTACAGGTTGCAGAGCACCAGCTAGAAGAACTTCCCTCTTTACTATGCTTGCAGAACGCTTGACCAGATTTCCAATCACAGCAACCTACGAGGCTCCTAATTTAGGAGTCTACTAAAGAATTCTAGCATGGATAAACAAATAGAAAACATTAAATTTATTAAAGGCCTAACTGCTTCATGTTGTATTGGTTGTTCCACTGATCCAAGCATTAATACAAGAGTAGGCAGTGCATTGCATCTGACAACCTGCATTTAATGATTCATATTAACCACTAGATAACAATAATCTACAAGAAAATTCAAGCAAGGTCATCCACCTGATTAATATTCTCTTCATTATCAGATGTAAGACAAGATAAGGCTGCTGCAGCTGCACCTGTACCCATTGGTCATCAAATTCAAGCAATTCAACAAGAGGAGGGATACCACCTTCCATCCTGAAGGTACAGCCAATCTCTGAGATAGGAAACATAATATTTACAGAATTATGTTTCAAAGGGGTGAACAATAGAACACCTGACACAGTTTTTAATGTTATTATTCTGGTATGCAAGCCTTGTGATGGCAATAGCTAATCTTCTTACAAATGGCTGTGAATTGACAAAGATCTTGTGCCTCTTTAACAGATCCGTAAAGCAGGGCAAAGCTCCAGCATCAGCAATGAGTTGCTGATGCTCTGGCTGCTCAAGATGAAATACAAAAGAAATAAAGTTTAATTTTGAATTAAAAGACATTTTAAAGATTTCACAAGAAATAGAAAGCGCATAAAAGTGGCTTCAAACCAACGCCGCCATCTTCATTAGAAGAAGAGTGACAAAACTTAATGAGCAACAGAAATAGCAGGCAACATATAAACAACTTTTTAATATAAGCGCAATTGACAACAAATGGAGAAATCCGTGATGGAAGCCAAAGGTTTATATATTTACATTCGTATAAATTAAAAAGTTAATTAATAATTTCCATGACTAAAGAGTGAACATATACAATGCTTTACGGTTTCATATAATTGATAATCTTGAATCTTAAGGGAGAGGCACAGAGCGCTGGATTACTTTATTCATAGCAAGAAGCCCAAGGACCTTGACACATTCCTTTTCCACGGCATACTCGTAAGGCTTGAATACACCATCACCTTCTCTGATTGATTCTAGCGCTTTCAGATGTTTTAGCAAAGCAGTAACGGCTCGGCAGTTCACTATAATATTCGTAATTATATTTGCAACAGAGACATAATCAAATATCGAAGTGATGCGCTACAGAGAAGTATCAAAAACAAAGAATAATGCAGGTAATAAACATTTTCACATTGAATATTACGATAAGGACCCAAAAAATCAAAGTTGGCAACATGGGAGGACAATTTCCAATTCCGCAGTTAAACACGCCGACTCACTCCAAGCAAAGAAGAAATTTTTTTTAAAAAAAAGCATATAGTTATTATATAGGCATGGGTACAAATACGAGTACCATTCTCGGCGAGTGTAGAGAGATCCATGACAACGCGCTTGAGAGCTTCAACAGCGCGTTTGGCGGCGAGGCGATCGGACTGAGACGATGATAAACTGGAGTTGAGAATAGTGACATGCGACACAGCTTCACTCAAAAGATCTTGAGGAGACTTTTGAGGTTTGAGAGCCTCAAGTTCTTCTTCGAACTTGCGCTTCAAGCTGAAGCAAACAGCAGGGGATGGGGGCCGTTCCATTGATGTTGCGGTCGTGCGGAGAAGCAAAAGGTTGGCTAGGGAATGACTTATTTTGAATAATAAGATCTTATTTATGGAATATGAGGTAAATATATGAGATGGGTCCTTCTCATACTTTGTGCATAAGATTTTATTTAAATAAAATAAGACCTTCCCAAACAAACCCTAAATAAACTAAAATAAGGGGTGAGCGTGTTTTTTGTCATGCGGATCGGGCACAAAGGCATGAAAATAAAATGCCTCTGCCACTTCCATGTTCTGCCTGTGTTGGATACTCACACAAAAAATAAAAAAAAACACCTCATCCGGGGAAAAATTAATTTTTAGAGGAAAAAAAATCTAAACACTCTCAATTTTTAAAAAAGTAATTTTAATCTAAAACCAACTGTTTTTCTTACAAAACTAACTTTTTAAAAGCTACTTTTTCATTTTTTTCTTTCTTCATTTTTTCACTTTTCTCCTACTTCTTTCCTTAAAATTTTCACTACCTCAAACCAACTTTCTTCATTTTTTCACTTTTTTCCTTCCTCTTTCCATTTTATCATCTTATAATATGGACTAA
>JBAGKO010000013.1:21274686-21287830 GCA_037177275.1 Acacia concinna
TAAATTATGTATTTTGATTATAATAATATTCTTTATTTATTAGTATATATATATTAAAAAAATTTATAATAATTTTTTTTATTAAAGTATATATATTTTTAATTATTTTAACAATAATAATTATAATAATAATATATTTTTAGTTTATATTATATTTTTTAATTGATAATAATAATATAGGCAAAATTGTCATAATATTTAGCTCTCTTCCAAAATCCCCCAATTTAGAGGGGAGCAAAATAGGAGGAGGGGAGGGCAAATTTTGGCTCTCCTCCCCTCCAAAAGTTTCAACTAAATAAGGGAAGAGGAGCCCCTCCCCTCACTCAAACCAAACAGACCCTTAAGGTTTCGTGATGTTTACTAAATTTTTACTTCTTTCAATAAGTGCGCTTCCATGAATGCAAATTTTAGTTTTCTTCCTTAAAAAGATAAGAGTATAAGATTGCTTACCATCTCAACAAAAAATTATTAAAAGCTTTTTATTTAAAGTAACAGCATATTTTTTTAATATAAAAAAAAGTAACTGTAAAATCAACAAAAATGATTCACCTAATTAAACTTGATGAAGGATATATTATCTTTATAAACTACTAATAAGTATGTGCAGACAGAAAAATAAAATCGGAAGGAGTATCACCAGGACACCAATATTTTGAGTTCTCACTCCATTTTAACTTTTTTATATATATGCCTTGACAATATTTACTCTCTACTATTTTTAAAGTATTTTTAGCATTGCACTTTTTAATTTCTTTCAATAATTAAAAAATCAATAAAAAAATATGTGCGAAGTGAATATCTTGTTTTTCAACTTGTATTTTTGTTTTTGGTTGCTGGACATCTACGAATATCCTTTTATCTCTTAATCTGTTTATAATCCTTCATTTTTTTTAGGCCCATGAGAACTATAAATACTTAGAATGTTGGATGCACAAGGTGTAGACCACAACACAGTATACTTTAAGTAATTAAATGATCGTAAAAAAATATACTTTAAAATGCTATACATGTCTTAATATTAATGGATGGGACAAATGACTGTTCGATCCTGTTAATCAAAGAAATCCTAACCGCTAATTTCAAATGGATCGTTAAGATGATATGCTCACTCCTCCCAATACAACATTTTCGATCTAAAACCTCACCTCCATCAAAGTATTTTGCTTCTGATTTTAGAAGGGGAAAACAAAGACAAGATCAACTGTTTGTTTGTCGTATTTTATTAAAAATAATTTATTTTTATAAGTGATTTATAATAAGAAACTTATAACAATAAATAACTTATCAAGAATCAATTATATTTAAATTGTGATAGAAAAAGTGACTTATTAAAAGTAGAATAAATTATTTATATTTATATTAAAGGTTAAAAAAAGTTATTTATAAAAGATAAAAAGAGTTATTTATTTTCATAAATCACTTTTTTTTAACTTATCTTTATAAGTTATTTATTGACATAAATTATTTATTACTATAAGTTATCACTAAATACTAAAATTCCATAAATTCCTGTTTTTTTAAGTCATAGCTGAAAAACGCTGGAAAACTCTGATGATAATATAAAGTATTATTGATAAACTACAAACTAGGCAATTTTTTTTTTAACATAATGTTTAAAAGATGCACCTTCCAACCTCCAAGCCAATAAAGTAATCAATGATGCATTAACTTTTGCTTTCCCGAAGGAAAAAAAATTAATTACAAGCGCTGACTAAAACATCAAACTTGGAAAGAAGCTCGCAAGAGGAGAGAAGCAGGTGACAATGTCCATGACGTTCTGACAATTTTATTTAATAATAAAGAAATTGTTTGTTTTTAGGTGTTTCCGTACGCTTCCACCCTCGTTTGAAGCGAAGAGACTCACTGACTTTGAAACAGAAGGACTCCAACTGTTCAACTTTTTTCTCCTTCATAGTCATTCTTGAACTGAAGATCAATGGACGCCGAAGAAAGCAGCTCTGCAAGTATGGTTTCCTTCTCTCTGATAAGCTTTTTTTTTTTTTTTAGTTCTGTTAAACTACATTTTCCCTCTTTTGATTGGCGGGCTCAAGTTGAAAACCCTAATTGTAAATTCTAATTTTCAATCCTGCTTTATATGTAGAGGTGCATGTGAACACTCGTATACTTATAGGCAATTGATCACTTTAATTCATCAGTTTCTTGCGGAGGAGAACTTCGAAGAGAGTCTTCATCTGTACGATTCAATTTTCATCCTGTTACTATAGTCATTCTGATACTGCATGTTAGTTTAGGAGTTCTTTTTCGCTGAACCTTTCTCTTAAATTTCTCTGTGAAGATTGGAGCAAGAGTCAAATATTTATTTCAATCTGAGTTATTTTGGGGATGCAATTATCAATGGTGAGTGGGAAAAGGCAGAAAATTATCTTTCTGCATTTGCAAGGGCTGGTGATAGTTTTTTGTTAAGCAAGATATTCCACAAGATGCGGGAGCAGAAATGTCGAGAGACAATGCACAGGTTAAGGTATACGCTGGGCTCCATCTATATTTTGAATTCGATCCTTCACTATCCTTGTGCCTTTCAATCGTTGACTTCATAGCTTAGTAGTCATCAGATACTTTTCAAGATGCTAAGTTCTATGTAAAACAGAATGGAAAAACTGAAAAAAAAAATATATATATATATATATATAGACTTACAACTTTGGCATTCAAGCATCAGGAGGAAAAAAAGTTCGTTTATCCTCTTAAATTATCACAAAAACTAAAAAATTTGTACATGCGTTAAAACTAATCTCTGAACAAATCAAATGATTATCCCGTGATACCTTGTGCATCATTCTCTGTTTATCCCTGCATGAAATTCTAACTTGTATTTACCTAAAATTTCCTCTTCCCAATGCGTTGGTTTTAATTGACATGTCATGTTTTTATTTTTCTTGTGCATGCTCTAGCCTTTTAAAGTTGGTATCGGAAAATTAACTTGCACACATGCATACATACTATCCTCTCATATGCATCAACATTCAGCTCCTAATGTTTTAAACTTTCTATTAGTGATATACTTCCTCAATAAACAAATTGAATATGATGATTAATTTTTGTATTATTATTTTCTTATAAACACTAAATCGAAAGTTCTTAGGCTATATCATTCTAATTATAACTTCTTGCTATGACATGTCCCAACGCATACTGAAGAACTTGTGATCTTTGTCTTTGGCTGATTTTCTCCAGAAATAACCATGCTGAAGCTGAAACCTTTTTGCAGAAGGATTTAAGTCTGCTTTCTGCTTCTGCTTCTGATTACTATGAGGAGTTTTCCAAGGTCCATTTTTCAGGACGTGCCAGGCAAGCAAAAAATACTGTTTTATAAGGCTTTTCAATATGGAGTGCTTCTTAAAATGACATGGGCAATTAATCTGCAGGAATGATGATAAGTTATCCTGGTATGTTAATATAGTAGACACAAGAGCCAATTTGCAGAGCGATCTGAAAAATTTAATACAGGAAAATCCTACTTTTCGAGATATGCTTGTGCTCCCAAAATTGAATGCTTCTGGACTTTTTTCAATAATGCGTCTCATCCACCCATGCCCAGAAAAGGAAACAAGCGTTAAAGTAAATCAGCTCTTCATGTTTAATATGCTTTTATAATTTATACACTTCAATTGGATTAGCACCAAGGGCCTCTTGTTCTCTTGTTTGAATTTTTTTTTTCCTGAACATATATTTAGAATACTGGAATATGAACTTTGTGTGCTTTTATGTTGCCTGGTTCCATGCTGAGTCTTTTCATCTGATACATGTGTAGTATATATGCAGGAAGAACTACTTTACTTAATTCTTCAGTTTCTTGATGAAGAAAAGTTCATGTTAACTCGTCACAAGTATGCTATTGTTATATGGTGCTTTTGCTTTTTCCCATTGTCTTTTAATTATTTTATTGATTTTAAAGAGAAGTGATGTTAACATTATCTGGTGAATGTGGCAAAAAACGTGGGTGTAAATTGGAGCAAGAAACAAAGATGTTTTTCAATCTTAATCATTTTGGGAAATTAATTATTGATGGAGAATGGTACGAGGCAGAGAAGTATCTTTCAGCCTTCACAAAATTGGATGACCAGTATCCGTTACAGAGTATCTTTAAGATACAAGATGGAAGAAACCTTGAAGCTTTTGATGGGTAACTAGCAGATTGGTGCAATTGATTTCTTCTTTCTTTTCGTTTATATCTTGTATCTGGAGACGGTTGTTTGACTGAAAAAACCGCATGTAAAAGTGTATGCAAGAAAGTTGAATAGTAAAAATGTTGAAGAAGTTATCCTTGCCACAACTTTTGCACACACATCTTTTCTGTGAAAAGAAGGTTCAAAAGGCCCAACACACAAGATGAAACTGGCTACATAGGTAAGAAGAGCCTTGTCCTATTAGCTTGTACGCTGATAAGCACCCATATCTGATGACCCTCCTCGCCTAAAGCTAGTTGTTGAGGTGGGAAAACCACCCTGCTCAAAGTCCCATTCAACTCATATTACTTGATGTAGGAACAAAGTATCTCATATTACGTTGGGTCGTTATCAGTTTGCTTCTCTTGTAAATCTGATATTATGATGTCTACGCTGCGAAACCCTTCAATTGGCTTTTCATTGATCAAAACCCAATTGATCAAAACCCTTCACTAGTAGCTCTTTCTGAAGCAACTGACCTCTAGCTCTCTTAAAAAATTATACATACCCAAGCTAACCGCGCTACTTTTGGTTAAAAAGTTAAGCACTCTACTTTTGGTTAAAAAAAGTTAACCACTCTATTAAGTACTTTATTAAGATGCCCATACTACTTTATATGGGATATAAACATCTCATATTACCTTGGTCCCTATCGTGCACGGAGAATAAAAAACGATGTCATGTATTGTGAACAGTGGGTTCCAGTGGTGAGCTTGAATTTGTGGCTTTCTAAAATATTGGCACTTCTGTTGGCTCTATGAAAAGCATCTGTCACTCTGACAGCACAATCCCTCTACATCTTCTTAATTTGCATGAGCACGTTACTCTGATGTTTTATTCAACAGTCTCATCCTATAAGTCATCGTTTTTTAAATGCTTTTTATATTGCATGTCTTGAGAACAAAATTATGTTGTAAAAGTTTCATTATTGGGTTATTTTCCTTCTGAACACTCATTGTGTGCTTTGGCATTGCTGTTAGTTTCCTGAGACTATTATTCTAAGGCACAAAATGCTGAAACACGGAAGGCTTCTGACTTTTATCTTTTGAACATATTTTGCCATTAAGTAGAAAGCTATTGTTTCATTTTCGTTTCTAGTCTGAATTATCATTAATATATTACACATCTTTTGTTGCAGAAAAAGTGACTATTTATCCAACTTTATTGATCCTCCTTCTGTAAAAGCGGCCTACTTGATGGTCGGGACCAATTAATTAGCAAGTATCCCATTTTGCAAGATAAAGTTAAGTTTCCTTGCATGAATAAATCAAGACTCTTGACAATAATCAAGAAGACGTAAGCTAATCGCCTGTTAGTTTTTTTTTTTTGGTTTTTTAGATTGTTGATTCCATAGCCTTCTCTCTTTCAAAAGAAGTAATTGACCATTAAACGTTGCAGTATGGATTGGTGGGTTCTCCATTACACAGAAGCAAGGGCTAATCCTAATAACAGGATTTTTTCTCTGGATACTGTACCTAGAGAACCTTATCTTTGTTATGGTCCATCTGTTCCTATTAGTTCATCTAGTTTGGAGACGGGGGAATCAGGCACACCATGGAATTGTGGGGTAAGAATAGGATAGTATACAATTCATTCTATTTTTTATAATTCAGTTATTTCTTATCTAGATTTTCAATTGGGAAATCAGTAAATAGCTAGACGTCAATTGAAGTATAGGTGCATGCCAACTGATGATTGTGTGATTCCCTCTTTTCCCTGTACAGCCATTAACCCTTTGCATTTCAAATTCATGTTTAGGCTAATGATACAAGCTGCATGACTGATGCGAATTCTGGGGTCAGCTTGAACAGAACAAAAGAATCTGAATCACAAGTCACACAAAACTGCTCAAGCCAGAAAGAGATGGAAATGCAAATTCCATTCAATCATGAAGAAAGCTGATCTTTCCGGATGAAAGATTGGTTTTTTTTTTTTTTTTGGGGGGGGGGGGGGTCCCCCTCTTTGTTTTTGATGTAGAGGAAGCAGCAACAACCAGATGGACCAAAATTGTGGAGTTGGCATAAAGTCGTCAACTGAGGTAGTAGAGATCAATGAACTATCTCAATGCTGCTGATGATTTTCAAGAAGGCAAAAAAAAAAAAAAGGATTTTCAAAGAAGGCCAAATTTGTTGTTCCTAACTACATCAGTTCATCTCTTGGGCAACTAGTAGGCATCTTTTGATTTTTTGTCTGACTACATTTGTAAGTTCCACCAGGGGCCCTTGTCCATATTTTAAAATCCAGCCTTTGGGAGGTTTGAATGTAGTTAATGGAAAAATACAAGCTCAGCGACAATTTGTACTCGCTCTGAGGGATTTTGTTATGGCTGGTGCTGTATTCTTTTGTAAATTGGAGATTAATTGACAAAATGGAAAGGAATTCATCGTGGCTATATCTGTTATGATGATCGATGTTGGCATAATTAGTTGTTACTTGTTTAGCAAGTATTCCTAATTCTTACAAATGACAAAACGATCACGGTGGGACTCGAACCCACAATCTCCCGCTCCGGAGGCGAGCGCCTTATCCATTAGGCCACGCGATCAATTGTTTGCTTCTTGATATTTATTCATTTCAGTTTTTATTAAACTATTTGAAATTACGAATCATCACAATTCCAGGTTCCAACAAGCGCACCGCAGAAGCGAATAGTTCGACGGAATGTTGTTTTCGGGTCGGGCCGGGCAGGTGGGAGCTAAAGCAAGGAAAAGGGTTTCAGGAATTCAGGTTGCCCGCATGATGACACGACTGCCATTTGAGTATAATTTTAGACTTGCTGCTTCAAGTCTTCAATAATTCACCCAAAATAAACCCTACAGATATTTTACTATAATTTATGAACTGTGAAGAATTTTGTCTAATCTCAAAATTCAAAAAGAAAATATGATAATCCTAGAATTATTATGGCATTTATTAATTTATTTATTATAGTGTGCTTTTGCTCCTGTCTCGGCATCTCACTCTTATCCACACACAGACATTGGATAACACACTACAGCTGACAACAGATTTTGGGCTTTTAATGGGGCGAGCGATATGACATTTCACACAAACCACACACAACAAAACTCGATTTTGGCAAGATCTGAACCCTTCTTCGTCTGCCAAAACGTTGCCGTTTCAATGGCTCTTGGAGCTGAATCCTTAATCCACCTTCTTTGATGGACTTTTAGTATTCAACTTGAACATGTAAACTACAGTCTTTGTACATATTTTGCCTATCAAATCCACAAGATCATCAACCTAATCCGTCAAGATCATACCACTGGCCATGTTCATCAACGGCTGCAACGCGTCCGAGGCAAACTTCCTCGCGAACAAGAAAGGATCCTGCCGTCCATTATTCAACCGCCAATCAGAGCCATTGATCTCCTCGTCGCCGTACCTAGGTCTCCTATTTCGCATGCTCTTAATCAGTTCGGGCCCCGCCTCCGACGCATTGTACGTGCGAGGGTGCCCATCATCGCGACCCTTCCAGTCCACGTGGGTGAGCGTTGCTGGCACGTACCCCTTTGGGTCCCACATGCTGAGAAGTGTGGGGAAGTAGTTTTCTTCGGGGTAGCACGTGTACTTAAACACGCATGGCAGCTTAAATTTCGACCACAGTTTCTGGTCACTCACCACCAGCCTCGCGTGCTTACGAGTCAGCGCCCAGAATTGCGACCCTATCCGAAAATCCTCCAGCTTCACCTCCGGGAGCATCACCTCAGGCCCACGCGCCGCCCATCTTTCATACGTCCATTGCTCGTGCTTCAGGATCTCGATGAAGCTTTTGGCGGAGGGGATCAGCGTGTTGTAAGTGAAGTTGAAGGAATGCAAGGGTACGCAGGCGGCTGATAAAAGGGCAAACATGTAATTGGAAGGATCGTCGATCAGAGCGTGTGCGAGTAGACGACGCGCCGCCGAAATTAGAGTCGGGGAGTACCTCCGGGTGTGTTTGGAAGGGATGATTCGGTCGAAGAAGACGCCAGAAAATGGAGGATCATAGGAGAAACGAGGGTCGGCATGGACATAGATATTGAAGAGATTCTTCGGGGCTTGATTGAAATAAGCCTCCCAAAGAGGCGCGAAAGGGAGAGGCGTAGTGGTGAGAAAGAGGAAGGCAATCTTTCTGGGCGGTTTAGGCTTGGCCTTGACCCGAGAGGCGACCCGGAACAGGACATCGTCGTCTTCCGTGGGGGAGAGAACGTACCTATGGAAATTCTTGCGATCGCGATGGGCGTCAAAGAAAGCAATGGATTGAGCAACAATGGCGGTGGGGATGGGGATATTAGGGATAGGGGCGTCGGGGGTTTGGGAGCCGTCGGGTTTGGAATTGGTGGTGGCGGTGAAGAAAATGGCGAGGGGAAAGCAAAGGAGTAGGAGGCAGAAGAGAGATAGGGGGTTGGGAGAGGGCATGGCTGTTGGCTGAGATCTGCTTCGTCGCTGTGGAGAAATGGGAGATAGAGAGAGTGAAGGTTAAGGGTGGGATTGAAACTGAGGACTATATTGACGGCGCAGATTATCTTCGCGGTTTCACGTGACACCTCATCATTATCGCCCTGCAAGCCCCAGATCCTCACAGTCATGAGCCTTCTTTACTCTTTTTGTAATCCGCCTATAACAATTTTACGTTGGCAACCGGAAAAAGAAAAAAGTTTAACGATTTTACCATTATAAATTGTAAAATTGTATTAATTAGTTCCAAAATTCATGGCAATTGCCAAGTTCACACAGAGTAAACCATTTTAAATTTTCATGTCAATTCATTCTTAAACTAGTTCTCATTCTTGCATTATGTACATTTTGTGATATAATACATAAACTTTATAGAAGCTTATTTGTTAAATATGATAATTTTTAATTTAATTTTACTACTCAAATTTAAAATATACTTAAACTAAATTGTTGTTATTTGTCATACTTTAATTATGTAGTCGTATAATTTTAATACTTATTTATTGATAACAGTAAACCCTTATAAGCTTGGAGGCAAAAAAAACTCTTACAAGCTTATGAGTTATAATTTAAATTTAAGATATTTACTATGAATTTGCTTGAAGTAGTGACTTTAATACCCTAAGGCAAAAAAGGGCAAAAAGTTGAATAACCATGATTGTCAATCATCCATAGAACTATTAATAAGGGTTAACTTTTAAAAGGTTAGTAGGCTTTAAAAAACCTGTATACTATAAAATTATTTAATTATTGAAGTCTGGTTTTTGAACATAAAGGCTCAAAGCTCTCTCTTGAGCTTTCATACTATTTATTGAAATTCAATATTTTTTCACACGTTTGGAATATCAACAAATTAAACAAGTCTTAATATTTTGAATTCAATAATAAATATTAAAATATGATTTGAAAAGTGACGTATCTTTATTTTTTTTCCCAATATATATACACAACATTATTTGTATTTATGTATATATTTATATATAATTATTTATTTTCATGATATAAATTATTTATAAATCTGAAAAAAGACATATTTTATTAAGAAAAATTATTATAGGGTTAAAAGGGCTAGCTTTTGACTTTAAAGGGCTGGGCCTTTTATTTTCAAGCATAAAAGGATCAACTCTTTTAAACTCAATTTCCCTTTTCACCATTTAAAATTTAAGTGCAGCCCTTAATTTAAAAAGGTTTAAACTAACTGGTCCGAAAGCCCATTTTCACAGCTCTAATCACATCCCTAGTGATTACACACCTATTTTCAATAAATTGATCTGATAAAAAAGGGAATCATTTGACTCAAAATTTATATACATTGAGGGGATCTCGGGTAATTGAGCATGGAAGAGGGATAAATACTGAGATACGGTAATATGATTCTTTTCTGTACTGTCTCCATCTTTCTTTCTTAATTTTTTCCCCTAACATCCTTAATATTCTTTGATCAAAAAATCATCCTTAGAATTTTAAACAATCAAAGGGCGGCTGACGTGGTTCACTTGATTATACACTTTGAGAAATAACCCTTTAAAAAATATTTATATTGGGAGGTTAATATTTTAGAACTTTCATATATAACTTGTTTTTTTTAATTGGAATGTTGATATTGTTTTTCCAAGTTACTTGTTTTTTTTTAATTGGAATGTTGATATTGTTTTTCCAAGTTACTGTAATACTCCGTATTTCTAAAATTAAATAGACAAGTAGTTTTTTTTTTCGCCAATAGATAGACAAGTAGTTATTGATTATAAATTAGGAGATTTGAATGGAGAGGATTTAAGAAAAATATCGTTTTCGCCTGTTCCATCAATTAAAGAAATAATAGAAAATACGACAAGATCGCGCGAATGAAGAAATGAAGATTTATTCTTTCTATGGTCTATTGTCGTTAATCTTAAGAATAGAAGGAAAACAAAAAAAAAAAAGAGTAAAAATTTACTGCCTCGTTGCTGCTTCGAAGAACTTTTGACGACAGTGGAATTGAAATTTAGGCTGTGGGTTTTAAACGTTTGTTTTATGTATTAGAAATATGCATAAAATCATGAATATATTTTTCAAAAAATAAAATTAATGAAAGATAAATTAAGAAAACAATTTTACCTTAATTAAAAATAAGATACAAAACCTTTCGTTAGCATAGTCCACTATCACTTACTATTGTATATTTCCTCCATTTTCTAATGTGGGGTCCACTTACTATACTCATCCATAGTTTCTATGTGCAGATAAAGGGCGTAGGAGCTTTTGGCAGGGCTCTTGACTTTTTTTAAAAAAATAGTTTTTCTGAATTTGAGTGTTTAGATGTGATTTTAAAAAAAAAGTAACTTATGTCAATAAGATATTTTTTTTGAAAAGTCAAAAAAAGTGACTTCTCAAAAGAAGTTACTTTCTCTCTCATATAAGTTATTTTTTTACTCTTAATCCAAACACAAGTAACTTTTTCTACTTCTAATAAGTCATTTTTTTTCCTCCAATCTAAACACAATTGACTTCTAATAGTTATTTATTAAAAGCCATATAAAACTAATTTATTTTTCATAAATAACTGTGAAACGGGCTCAAGATTAAGCCACTTGATCTATAAAGTCCTGGATAATAAAAAGCTGACACGTAAGGCATATTTTTGTATTGGTCGTACTTTAAAATATAAATAATTAAATTCATTATGAATTGCCTCATTTTCATTGTTAATTTGTTCCCCTTCCGCATGCTATCTACTTAAACTATTATGGCATGACTCATATTCTCTCTATTTCTATTTATAAGATATTTTTAGATAATTCTAAAAAAAATTTAAAAAAACTAATTACATTATTTAATAATATCATATATTATATTTTATTATATTATATAATAGTTCATAAGTTAAATAAAATAATTTGAAGAAAAATGATAAATTTTAATGTCTTAAAAGTAATGTAATTAGCTTTTTTAGAATTATCTAAAAGGCTCTTATAAATAGGAACGGAGGGAGTATTTATTATTCTTTTTTTTCCTGCCCCCTTTTTGAAATGGTATTTATTTTATTGATAGTAAAAAACTAAAAGGGAAAATGATAGTAAAATACCATGTGAAATTTTAAAATTCAAATTGATCTGTTAACACTTAAAAAAGATATGGTCTAAATTGAGTTTTTCAAATTTTCTGATGTAAACAGGATTTTGCAAGATGAGTAATGAGATTTGCAAGATGAGTAATGGATTTCGTTATAATTTTCTAATCTCTGTTTTTCTCTCCACCTCTGACAGCACTGTTCATCTTACACTGACACTAATTGATGCATAGTGACGGAGATAGAGGATTTTCGCAAGTTGAGTAATGAGATCAATATATCATTAAATACTGTTCCACTTAGTATCTGCTTAAAGTTACTGTTCACAAGCCAAAATAAGGAGTATTGGGCTCCGCTGAAGCCAGATTTAAAAATAAATTTTGTTGGGCTATGGATCAAAGTAAAAAAGTTAAAATTTGAGCTAGATATTTAAATTCAAGCTTACCCAAAAAAAAATCAAATTCAAATACAAATAAAAAAAATCTTTCCTCCCTCTTTCCTCTCTCATTGTTTTAAGCTCCGCCTCTTTTCTCTCTCATGCTCCCTTCTATTATTCTTTTCCACAAGACCCTTTCTTGCCCTCTCTATCTTCTTCCTCCGCTCCTTCATCCCCGAGCCCTGGGTCTTCAAAAAGCTTTCCTAATCAGACATCCCAAACTCTAGTCCGCTTTGCGCCTTCATCATCGGTTCTCTCACCTTCAATCTCTCTCGACATCTCATCTCTAGGTTCCTTCCGTGGGCATTTCAATCCCTTCTTCTTCATTGATTTCTCCTCTTTCAAATCTGTTGGAGAGATGGTAGTGGCGTTGGCAGTGAAGAAGCATTGTCAAGCAAGATGTGGCCTTTTCTTCCCAACTCATGGCTTCTTGGTATGTTTGTTGGTCTTCTCCAAGTTTTATGATCTTCCCAACTTTTATTGCCTTATCTTTTCCCTTCTTTTATACGAGCATCTTCTCTATTTTTTTTTTAAAAAAAAGCCTCTCGTTGTCCCACTTTTTCTATTTTTTCTTTTACAATCTATCTCATTTCTTTGGATCGGGTATTGCTCTATCTCATCTCTCTTCTAGGTAATCATTTGTTTGTGTTCTTCATTTTTCTCTTCTAGGTAATCATTTCCAGTTGCTTCACCATTTTCGCAACAGGGGTTGCTTTTGGAGGTATATGCAGAAAATCAAAGATGTGGGAAGGCAATTGGGGTAATTTTTGTAAAACTTTTTCTTATTTAATTTGGATTTCTCTTTTCCTCTATTTTTAGTTGTATCGTTCAACTGGGTTGAAGAGGATTTGACGGTGCATTTTTTAGGTGTATGCGGTCCTGCGGATGCTTAAAGGTGAAAGAAGGCATGTGGGTGAATTTTTGTTCTTTGTTTTTTAATTTAATTCGAGTGTATGATTCAGCCTTTTAAAATTGATTTCGCTTCAATTACTTTTCATTGGAAACTCATACCAATTTCTAATATTCATGAACATG
>JBAGKO010000013.1:21302186-21328240 GCA_037177275.1 Acacia concinna
TTAGCCATATTAGGTAAGTTGCATTTAATGCTTCTGACACAATCTTCACTTTACTTGATTTGTTCTTCAAACTTCTCAGAATGATTCTAAACCTATCCTTGGATACTAAATAACCCATTAGTAACGGTTAGAATCAAGTGGGTATCAACACAATGGTTATTGGAATGATTGAAAGTTTTACGCTACGATGCTCTGTTTTTCTGGAAAACTGATATTTGAATTTTCCTTGAGGATGGGACATAACCTTAAGGTCACAAGCAATTTCAGTGAAGGAACCTTGAAGATCAGAAATGTACTCAAGGTTGTTCTTTTAAAAACTTAAGACATTATTTGCTTGTTCCCTTGAGGTTAGAATCAATCCTTGAGGATTTGTGTTTTAAGATCAGAGCATAAAAGTAAAATACTTACCATCCTCGAGGGCCAAGAGTACCCTTGAGCATCCTTACCCTTACCAGGTTCTGAGAATACACAGCCAGGTTCCTTGGTAGCCTTGCAAGTTGCCAGATGCCATCGTTTCCTCGAGGACAGAGACCTTCCTCGAGGATACTTACCTGCCCAAGTTTCTCTTTAGCTTGGTTAGGTTTCCCTTTAGCTTGGCCAGGTTTCCATCCTACTTCATTTCCTCAAGGACAGGTGGCTCCCTCGAGGGTGGGGCACCCTACCAGGTTACATGATACACAGCCAGCTTCTTCTTCAACCTGGCCTCACAGGCAAGGTTGAGATGATCACGTCGCGACTTTAGAAAAGTCATGTCGCGACTGCAGAAGAAAGCAGAGAGCAACTTAAGAAATGAAGTTCAGGTCGCTGCTTAAGAAAACACAAGGTCGCGACTGCATAAATGCCGAGAGCAACGTGAAAGAAGTAAGGCTCAAGTCACGACATAGAAAGGTGCACGTCGCAATGTAACCATTTGTTCAGCTAGGTTGCAAGTAGCCTAGCATCACCTGCCAGGTTCAAGCCAAACCTGGCTGTTGTGGCAGGGAGCCAATTTCCTCGAGGATATACCTCTTCCTCGAGGATCTAGATCCTTGCACCCAGCCATCCATGTTTTCTTCAAAAACTGGCTGTTGTGGTAAGGGTGGTCAGAAACCTAGCTATTGTAACAACATAGGTCACCCTCGAGGATCATCCTTACCCTCGAGGCTGGAAAACCAACAAGGTTTTTGACTTAGTTCAAAATCATTTTCTTTCCCTTGTACTAAGTGGATATCATTTAAGTACACTTACTTAAGTGATTTCCCTTTAGTTTATCATTCTCAAAACTTCTTTTTACAAAATCAACCTAAGTTTGGTAATAATTAAAACATAGGATCTAACACATGCTTAATTATTCCTTGAGCAATTATTGATTATGAAAAACTAGTTATACTATGTTATATAAATTGATGTTTAGCCCGCTTAATTATCTTATAATCATTCGCTACATACTTTTCAAATTGGAAATTGTGGTTACTGGGTCTATGTGACTCACTCCATCGTTGATTTTTATTTTTTAGATAAGGTTCCTCAAGAGATATGTTTAGAGAAGGCATTTAGGGTCTATCTTTGCATTGTGCAATTGTAAACCTTCTCTTTTTGGTAATTATGTGTTAACTTTATATATTACCACATAGGGCTCATTCATATTTTGATATAACTTATACAATTGTTTTTATGATTTACATGACTGGTTAATTTTTCATCTACAATGTTGAAGTATAGATAAAGGAGTCCTTCCATGACATTTAATTGCGGATCCACTTTTGTGAAACTTTTGATAACATTATGATTCTATATGAAAATGGAATTATTTAGGAAATTCATGAATTAATTGAGGAGTTTATGGTAGTGGGAAATGAAATAAGGCCAATTATTAAATTGTGCTATCGGGCTTCGAGTGCCCAATGCCTAATTATCATACTGTTAATTGATGTGTGATTTTGAATAATATGTTTAATACTTTCTAACAATGGTAAACTAACATTTTTTGCCCCACACTACCGTTATTCATAGTGTTTTGGGTAAACATTTTCTACTATAGTAGACTTTTGTAATAATTTTTCTCTTTTCCTACTATAGTAATATTTAATGATTTAACAAGTTGTCTGAAATAGTTAATTATATGGTAATTACTGAGGTTGTTATAAATTGTTATTAAAGATATTTAGTGTTAGTAAATAATTTATTTTATTTCTTTCATGTAGTAGGGACGTTGTTAACCAGCAATAAATATCAAATGGAAGAAAAAGAAGTATAAGTTTTGTTGTGTGAAGAAATATAATTTGTTACTATATAAGTTGTTGATGAAGGCTCATTCGTTGTCATTGCCAACACTCTTACTTGTCATTTTGAAGTGTTGCACTCACCTTAGCCCTTTAAAATATCAAGAACTAATGTAGTTGATAAATTAAATTTTTGAATATCAAAGACTAGCTGGGTTGAGAGGGTAAATTTAAAGGACCTACTAAGAAATATAAGGACTTAATTTACAAATCAAGAAAACAATAACGACGTGGGAATTAGTTTTATAAGCATAAACTCTTAATTCTTCATATGCTTTATTCTTTTCTTTTCTTTTTTGCCATGGATTCTACTTTATTCTTTCACCTTAGCCTAAACAGCATGGTCTTACAATGAGCTGGGTGATTATTGTAATTTCTCACTATAATTTTGTTTCCAAATGCTAAGAAATGGAAGGGATTCTTCTTTGATGTTTGCCACCTTACGCATAAGTATATTAAATAATAGTAATATACATCAAGGCAACTTAGCGTCCATAAACTATAAAATACATGTAGTTGCATTATAATAGGTAGTGCAGCAGATCACAAAACAAAACGCCAAATTTTAGGCCTAACTATTTACCTCAAGATTATGTAAACCAAAATGGGCTCATGCAAGGTTCATTTCAAAAAGCCCCAAAACTAGTCACATCCTCTAGTGATTTTCACGTAACAATTAACTTCCGAGATGTCATAGCTCCCAGTCGATGGGGGAAATCCCCATTTGTTCCAGAAGTTGGTTAGTTTTAGAGAAGTGCCTGCCAGATTTAAAAAACCAAATAAATAGCCAACTCCTACGCAGTGCAGAAGAAACAAGCATGATTTAGTTTACGCAGTGCAGAAGAAATAAGCATGATTTAGCGTTTAAATTTTTTCTCATAATCAATATCAGAAATGAAGAGTCATCAATATTTGGGTTCACAGTAAATTATTCAAATGGATGCTTTGTAGTAAGGATATATGAATGATCAGTCCATTACCATGAGATATACTGTTCTGTCTCCAGTTTGAACCTAAATATTGATTAACATCTTTTCTTAAGTCGAAAAATGGATTTGGAATACAAACAAATCACGACCAACTAGTCGTAAGCTTGTGAGTTCAGATTTTTCAAAGAACTGGGAAAAGTATACAAAAATGTTTCAGCCGCTGCTGTCAATGTAAGTTCCATGGCCTCAATCACGGTTAGCTGAAATTCAAACTGCCCCTCAACAAAGGGAACTTTCAAAACGGTATGCTTAAAATTAAAAGTACAAAAGGAAAAAATACTACCCACACCCTCCCACCAAGCGCACGCGCATGTCTTTATATATTCTGGGTGTATGGGATGTGGTTTTAGCATTTCTGGGTTGGGAGGTGGGGGGTGAGGGGGTTGTTTGCATATTTAATTTCTATATTGGCGGCAATTACATAATCACGCTAACAACAATTTTCTTAAGCAACTGACCTGCAGCCAAAGAAGCCTCTGTTTGCAGACAAACCAGAAGGATGTGCAGCTTTCAGAATGTGGTGCTTTGTAGTGTCAATCAGCCTGTGTAGATTAAATTCAACTGAAGTTATTGAGCGAAGATAGTTATTACGGCAATTAAAGAAATCAGAATTTGTTTCTGATGTATGAATATTGAAGAGAGTATTCAGCATTAGATCTTAAATATGAACCATCAAATTGAACGCCTACCAAGTGTTTGATTGAATGCAGGCATGTTTGGCATAGGTGAATTGTATTTGACAGGAGCTTTGGAATTGAGATAAATTTGAGTTCAACTAAGAAATTAAAGTTAGCAGACTAAGGAAGATCAAGACTAGAATGGTTTAACACGTCCCCTATAGAACCCTCCTAAAAAAGAGATAACAAGACTAAAACCAGAAATAGACAACAAAAGAGAGTGAGAGTAACTTGAGACATACTGCCTAACAAGGGAATGATGATTCTTACACCCAGATACATAAACTACAATTATAAATTAACAAGAAACAGAACAAGGGACAAAACACAAAGACTCTGGGCTTTTAGAGAGGCCAGAACTCTCCCAATCCTCACTATACTTCCCAAAGACTAAACTCCCCTCTCTCTGTACCAAGGGAACATTTAAAGAACCAAAGTTACAAGACACTTGCTGCACCTATAGCCTACTCATATAGCACTTCTTTTCCCCTCAGACCAGGAACCATTGGATAATCTCTTAAACCAGCAGCATTGCCCCTTTCTAACCTTTTCTTTCTTTCCTACTATAGGTCTTAGCAAACTCAGTAGATCTATCAGTCCCACACAACTGTTAATAACAGGAATTTGACAACTAAAAATTGAACTCGGCACATGTTTGTTAAAAACATATATGCATATTGATTTAATGTCTTCATTTGAGTCCGTTGACAAGTCTTTAAGTTTATACGATTAGTTCTCCCCAATCAATTAATCACTCATAGGGACAAGGTTTTGTAGGAAAAAGCTTACCAACTTGTTTGTATATTACTGAATTCTGAGTAGAAAATTCATTGCACTATGCAAACTTTCAGATATTAGCAGACATTTGATACAGATGTTTACCATAAAAATGTTGATGTAGGTGACGCAAGTTCACCAGTTGACCTCATCTCCCAGTGTACATACAATCCCACATTTCAGATAGAAAGGAAACTGTTAAAGCCGAGATGGGCCCTATGCTCAAATTAGGTCTCATTAGTTTGAATTTTAGGTATTAACCACAATCCCTAAGATGCCCAACTACAAAAGTAGCGAGTGGCACCGAAGGCTTGAAGACATAATCCCTAAGATTATGGTAGATATTGTTCCGATTCAGTATTACTGATTTTGTTCTATCTTATTGCCTTGTAATCTGGCTGATACTGATACGGGATATACTGTGGGTTAGTGCCTATAAATGTAACACCTGGTTTGTGAATAATGTATCCCTTTTACCCCTGGCTGATTTTAGTAATGCAAGTCCAATGAGTCCTAATTTGACTTCCTTATATTTTTTAAATGTTATCAAATGGAAGTACCTAGATTTCTCCTGAGCAGAGTTCCCCCACAAGAGAAACACAACTCCTTCCTTTTTTTGCGAGACTGTTCTGATAACAGCATCAGTAAACTGCTCCCAACCTTTTTTTGCATGAGAATTAGCTTGATGCTTCCTGACTGAATGGAAAACACGTAAATTAAGACATAAAAACATTAGATATAGAGACGGAAGAATTATAGCATGTGCTGATGTGGACAAACAAGCATTGAAATGATAAGATTATTTTTTTGAGAGAGAGAATGCATATTAGCCTCTTGGCTTGATTTATATTCCATACAAATATCTGTACAATCAAACGTACATCCATATACATACTATTAATGATATGACCAGTTTATTATCTGAATGCCTGAAGAACTTGGAGTCAAACATTACAACTTTAAGGGAGTGTGTAGCTTAAATTAGGGGCAATTCATCAAGTGCGAAAACATGCAAAATTGTTATGACAAAACCCAGCTGGTCATGAACATTACAAGGCTAATATTTTCACAGATAATATTGCTCAATTAGGAAAACTCTATCTTAAGCACTCATATTCTCACAGATCATTCCATTTTTCAAGCAGGAGTAATTTGCTGTCCCATGATCAGTAGCAGCAACGCCAACAATCCAAGTTTTGGATGGTTGAGCACGAGGCATTAATCCTGTAGAAACATTACAAGATTGTAGCACAACCATCAACCCTAAGCCCAATCACACTCTCTGAGAGAACACACTTGAATTACCAGCAATGATTTATGAAACAAAGGAGAAAAGGCAATTTACCAACTTGACAAGCAATAGGAGCAAGTTTGAGAATATGAGGCAACATAAACAGGCACCACCAATTAACAAAGAAGCCTAGTTGAGCAGCACTGAATGAAGAATGGCTCAAGAACTCTCACCCATCCGTGCCTTGGACTAGGGGAGGCAAACAACTGTTATTGGTCCATCTTCACCTCTTGAAAATGATGAGAAGGCTTGTGACAGTGTCCTTAGTACTAGAATAGGGAACAGAAAACTTGGCTTCCTTTACTCTGTGAAGCCAATGCATTTTTGCTTACGAGAAATGATAGAATTGTGTGCATTGTGATTCATGATGGCCAGGCTTAGCCATTTGAATAGTTCAGGTTGCATGGGGCTTTGTTACCACACAAAATCTCGTAGTACAAGGTCTTTGAGCTTGTTTCATCTAAAGGCGAGAGGTGAATGCACAAGTAAAAGTAGATGGCAACAATTATTCCGTTCAATACCACAAAAGCAGCTATTATAATATGAAATAAAATCATAGCAAAGTGAGATCTTGGGAGCTAAAATCATTGACAAATCTATCTTAATAAGGCACTTGTTAGATCATACTCTTAACTAATGCTGTAACAAAACAAATAACACCCCATAAAAACAATGGATTATCCAAAAAAAATGATAACAATAAGAGTGTATCGAACTCTTACCAGTGAGAACAGCATTAAGCAAGAGAATACCCTGCAATGAAAGGCAAACCATTTACTATAATTTTCAAACTATTAGCTGTTAATTTTAGCTAATAAAGTTGAGTGGAACATGTCTTGATTACCTATTATTACAGTTAGTGTAGGGTATAGAGTGGCAAGACATGTGATAACATATTTATATCCTTGTATTTATACTCTACAGCTTCATTAACAAGTTTTTATTCACGAAAATTCCTTTTGAGTAGAAAAATTTACTAGTTCTTTCATCAAATTAAGCATGGATTGGTACTCTTTGAGTTCCCTTTGCAGTTTCATTTATTAGCAGTGACTAAAACCTTGTGCCTTTAGTGAAATTTGAACTGCTAAAGGAGTAGTTAGTAAGAGCTGTAAAATGTATAAGGACCTGTTAAGAGTTTTAGGCAGGTGTGATACATGAAAATATTATTCGGAGGTTTTAGAGAAGTTTGCTTGGAGTTTGGGAACAAAATGGAAGGTTTGTTTTAATTTTATATTAGCATCTTAATTTATTTTATTTATCATTAGCATCTTTAGCTTATCTGTACTTCCTTTGCATTTGTCTAATCTTTTTCTCCTACGAATACAGTTGTTACTATCAGGTTATAAAACTGATTTACATTCCTAAATTAAGGCATTCAAGTGGCTGCTTTGTATGCCTCAGTTCCCTATTAACCACAAGCATCTCTTATCCCTTAAGAGTAAGAATCAAAGCATCATTTATCTCAACAAATTATTCACAAACAAGTTCCCTTCCATCTGTCACAATGTTCAAGATTGACCTCATTCAAAAAGTCCAGGATACAAAGGTCTTTCCTGAGGTTGTATGAATTAAGCTGTTTTCTCCATGCAACAATGAATATGTGCTTGAACCAAAAACAATGTATCACAGCAATAAAAAAAAGATACATGGTTGAATACATACCTGTGAAGTTCATTTTTCCAGATTTCCGTGAGATGGAACTGCACAACCAAGGTCTTGCTTGAGTTCCTTAAATATATTTACCAAACTTGAAGGGACCTTTACTCCGACAGGCACAGAAAATGAAAGGCCCATGGCTTGTCCAGGTCCATGATAAGGGTCCTGAGAAAAAAAAATAGCTTGAATTATTTATTCACGAGATATAACATTTATTTATTGATAAGGCATAAACTGAGAAATTTTCTCTTCATAAACCACAAGCCTAATCTCACTATCATGAATAGCACAACCGCCTTTATATTAAAAAAAAAAATCTTAAATGCGCTTATTTACAATACGTAAAAATATTAAATTGCAGTACCACTACAGTGTAAATAGTTTAGATTTACAAAACTAAATTTCAGGAGATTTAAACTTGATGAAAATTAAACAACTTTTTAGGTTTAAAGAAATTACTATTTCTAGATCTAAATCTAAACTTCAGGGAATTGAATCCGAACTTTTAACTCATTTAATTTCTTAACAGAAGTGGAGATTTCATTCTGAAGTATATGTAGATCAGAAAAACAGAAGTAGCACAAAATTACGTTTAATCCTGAACAGTTGAAATCAACAACTTCTGAGGATGACAGCACTGCAAATTATGTTGATCCTTTGTGGTACAGTAGGTATAGTTTCCTTTGCCTTTTTTTTTTTTTTTGTGTGTGTTTGTTTTGTTGTTTTTGGGTTTTTCTTTTCTTTTTTTGGGGAGGGGGGGGGAGTTGCTGATCAAACTACATGAAAAACGAGAAATGAAAAGCTCGGGTATACATGTAGGGGAAAAAGAAGAAAAGAGGAAGATCATTATTGAATGAATAAAGAGCATATTGGTTAGGTGATTACTGGGTTAGTTAATTGGGGTTAAGGCTATGGCTACAAATAGATGATTTGTTAGGCTGTGATCAGGCTTAAGAGAATGCAAGATTTATTGTTATATTTCTTTACTCTTGTCTCCTTCTCTCTCTCTCTCTCTCTCTCTTCCCTCTCTTCTCTTCCCTTCCTCCTAGTTATTATGCAACATTGGTATCAGAGTCACTCCTTCCTTGGACCAAAGGGGAGGGCTCCGAAACCCAATGGAGAAAATAGTGAATGATATTCAATATTCAATCATGGAGCTGTTGAGACTACACATAATTTTTCAGATGTCTTCCAGTTTTTGTCCTACCATTGTGTGAAGCCACCCTGTCAAAGTGCTATATTGTCATAGTAAAATATTAATTATGGTTGATTATATTAATGATTTTTTATTGCAAATCAGATTAGAGTTCAACTGCTTATCCAGATTAGGGTCACACAAGTAACAAACTGGATTTTTTTGGCAACTAAAATCAAGATTACCTGGATTTGCCTATATACAGCGATTATTTTGTTCTCAAGATTTGTTAAGAATACATGGTTCAGATGATTTAACATTCATGTTAATTTTGTAATTGGAATTTGATTCCATTTCCTCTCATTATGTTCAAAATGTTTTATCAACATGCTACAACAATCTGGTATCAATGGCTGTCTCCAAATCAAATGGGATATCCTTTCTTGACTAGGATCATCAAATTTCTAAATTTCTTAGCAAAGGAAACTAAATTGCAATCCTGACTGCTGTCAGACAGGGGAATGACTCCTCAGAATAATTGAAGCAAAAACCAAACATGAAATTTCTATAAAGATTCAGCAGGCTAGAGCAAAATTTTGGGCATAAAATTCACTCGCCTGACCAAGGATTACTGCCTTAACTTTATCAAAAGGGGTGGAGTTCAGAGCGTTAAAAATCATGTGGGAAGGTGGATAAATAGCCTCGGCGCCATTGCATATCTCTCTCCCGACAAATTGGCAGAGATTCATGGCATATGGTTTCTGAAATTCTCCTGGAAGAGCTTCCAACCATGTCTCCTCCACTAGCAAATCCTCCAGTTTCACATTACCTGTTACCATACGGTAATGCATTAAACCAAAATTAAAACCCAAGCACATGGCGCATTACCCTAATGCTAAAGGTTGTCCTCTAATGTGGACTTGGTAGTGGGTTCGACCATTAGCATCGCATTATCTAAGATATTTTCCAACACCGGTAAATAATTACATTAATAAATAAATACTCATGACTTTTGTAACGTACCTTCCCAACTAGAGACCCTATCGGCACAGGTTTTCAGATTCCTCTTGGACTTGGCCAGCAATTTGTTGCATTCAATACGTGATTTTTGCTCGACACTAAGTACAGAGGACTGAGTGGAGTCATTCGTGTCAGCGTCTGAATTGGGGTTGGACTGAGAGGTCACCGATTTGCAGATTGGGGTAACATTGGGTTTCAATCGCTTAGAAACTGGATGGTACAGATCCATTAGGGTTTTGGATAATAGTGAAGCCATTTCTTCTGTTTTAAAACTTTTAGCCTCTTGGTCTCGTAAGATGGCGGGTAGCGATCAATTTCTATGGCGGGAAGATATGAATAAATCCCCCCCGACTTACTGCCTCAAACGTCCTCACTCGAGTCCGAATATTTGAAAGAGAGAGAGAGAGAGAGAGAGAGAGAGAAAGTAAAGAATAGGTACTTTATATTTGGCTTACGTATCATTTTAAGAAAATTTAATAAGAAAAAAAGATAAATCAAAACAACAAAATTAAAAATTTCAAAATCAGTCTATTCGTATTTTCTTTTTTGATAATTATAAAAGTGCCATTGAATTTTAACAATACGAGTATCTTAATTCACAATAAACGTATCTCAATTAATAATACCAGCACAAACAATTCATAGCAAAATTACGTAGTACTGAATGTTTTTAGTATTGTTAATTGAGATACTCTTGTTGTGAATTAAGATACTCGTGTTGTTAAAAATTCAGTGACACTTTCAAAATTATCGAAAAATAAGGTATAAATAGACTGATTTGGAACTTTTAATTTCGTTGTTCTGATTTGTCTTTTCCCTATTTCAAATATCTTTTTTTTTTTTAAATTTTCCCTATCATTTTAGCCTTTTAAATTTGAAAAGTGTGCTTTTAATCACGTAATGTTGATGTTGTGTTGAAAAAGGGGAAAAAAGAACAGAAGGAAGCATTTTCTTGTCATTGACAATACATCTGCTTCCCTGAACCTAGCACACATGACTTCTAATCTTCTTCCATTCCTCGTTTACTTGCAAAAAGCTGCAGTGCTGCAGTCTACTTCCACTTTGACATCATGTAAGATCTACAACTAATCAATGGTTCTCAAGCTTTCTTTGTGAACTCCGTATTTGAGGGGGAAGATAACACCCATCATCAAGAGTGCTCCTTAGAGGTAGTGCTAGGAATCGGCCAGCTTGCGGGTTAAACAGGTTGGGCCAACGGGCCTAACCTATTTATGCCAGTGCCAACCTGCCTAATTTTTTTAAAATGTTTTTTATTTTTTAATATTGATAATTCTTTTTTATTTTTACTTCCTTTTTCTTTGACCTACTCATATCACACTCCATTTCTTTTATACATTTGTATTATGCAAACATTTTTCATTTTCACCTTCATTTTTTTAATCACTTATATCACAAAACTATGTAAATTCCTCTCTTTTAAATTTAATAATAGTATATTAAATAAATATAATATGAAAATAATAATGTCACATAAAAAGTATGAGAAAGTTGTTAAACACAATATTAAAGATAAAGGGATAAGAGTATTTGACTAAAATAAATGAATTTAAATTGTAAAAATAATTTTTTTAAAAAAAAGATAAATGGGCCAGCCCACGACCCAACCCGAGGGCTAATCGGGCTGGCATTTATCCAGCCCAAACCTGCTTATTTTGGCTGGCTGACGAGCCCAACCCGTTTTACAGGCTCTATGCGCATGTGCAATTGTCCTTCGATTTTGTACTTCGAAGCATTCTTTCGCTGAAAGCAGCAAAATAAGCCCCATATTTTGTTTTTGCCCCGAAAATAACCCTCATATTAGCTTACATATAATTAAGCTAATACGACATTTAGTGCCAGCTAGTTCAAAGCCTGCAAAAAACGTGTTCACCCAAGTTGGGTCTCAATAGCTTATTAGGGCTAGAGCATGCTTCTGAAGCATTGATAGAAATATTTATTGATCATACATCAATAACTCCTCACGTTGGTGGGATTTAAACTCACAATCTTATAATTATAAGGCAACTCTTTTACCAACTAGACCAACATTTATCAACATCCTTTTAAATTTTAAACAATAGGTTTTGTGGAACAATTAAACATGTTTTGGCCCTACAAATTTTACTCACTTTAAAACGTTGTTCTCTTTAATTTAATGAATAATTATCTCTTCAGAAATCAAAACCAAAATGATATCAAATTTAATAAACTAAATATCGTATTAACCATATAAAATATATTCCAATGGATGATGATAAATAATGGATATGAATATCGATAATAAAATATTCATATAAATAATTAAAACTTCAATCAATTGGTGTTACTAATAAATCTTAAACAATTTATTTTTTCTTTAGGGTTAAAGGGCACAATTGCCCATAAATTTTTATTGAAAGACAATTTTACTTTAGAAGTTTTTCATAAAGCAATTTTGCCCTCAGCCATTCTATTTTAATTTAAACCAGTAGTTGACCAAATATGCTAAGTTAGAAATTTATTTTTGTTAGTTAACAGTCAAAATTATTGGAGATAACAACTTATGGCAAAATTGCCCTTTAAAAACTTTCAGAACAAAATCTTAGTAAAAAATTTCAAGACAATTTTACCCTTTAATCCTTTCCTTTATATGGATTCAAAAAGATGAATAAATTTACATGTATAATTATACAATAATTATGTATATCAACTAGACTAGTTGCGTTCTTACCGGAAAACAATCCTCAAAGGATATACTTCTCTTATTGGCAAAAGCCCAAATAATCTTTTAGCTGACGTTTTATAAAACTTTGATGTATACGTAATTTAACATGCTTGAGTAAATAAAAATTAATTTGGCGCATTATGTATAAGAATAATCAATATGACTAACCTGGCGAAGTGCATGAAATCTTAGTCTAATTAATTTAAAATTCAAGTTAATCATTAGGTGTAATGTTTCAAGTTTATATTTTTCAAATTTGTGCTTTGCATGGCAAACCAATTCCCGCCAGTGCTTTTACATTGAATCTTTCTCATCTTTGTATTTTTGTATCTGAATATAACTTGACACAGTAAATTTGATGATGTATGCGATTCATATTTTGTTATTATACTTATTCATTTATTATTTCAATACTAGTATTAATAATTAGGAGCATTTTTTAATGTATCAGACACAAAGATTTCGGACTAGCCAGGTTGCCTAGTAAAATATGAGAATTTCAACGTTTTATTTTAACTTAACACTCCAATTCAAGGAAACCTTACTATTTTTTTTTTTTAATGATAATGGCGAATACTATTTACTCTTTATTACTTTATAGCGGCGTTACTGTTTCAATACTATTATTTAATATGAACATAAATAATTTCCATGCAAAATCCTAGAAATTTGTGCAATGCATGTGAAGGTTATGGCAGTATTTTTAAAAAGCATCAAGGTGAAATTAAGGGAAAATAATAAAAATAAAGACAAATGCATGGACAATGCCACAGTGGACAATGCATTTTGAATGGAAGAGGTCATAAAAAAAAAATACTACATCTATTTTTAATTATAAGACTCCATTAAATTTTTTAAAGATTTTTAGAAAAATTTTAAAAAAGCTAATTACATTATATTAAAACATTAAAATTTATCTTCTTTTTTTTAATTTATATTGTTTGACTTATAAATTAATATATAATATAATAAAACACAATATATGATATAATTAAGTAATGTAATTAGCTTTTTTAGAATTTTCTTAAGATTCTCCAAAAAAGTTGGTCTTATAATTAGAAATGGAGGGAGTTTCAAAGTTCATGAATATAATTTAGAGAAAATTTTAAAAAAATATTAAAAAAATGTGAAAAAAAAACAATTCAGTACAGTGAAATATGAAAATCACATATCAATCCTTTGTAGGAATCTTTGAATATCTATATTAATATTTTGAGGGACATTTCAAAATTTCAAAAATTCCAAATTTCTATGTAGAACTGATATAGAATTTTGAGATTTCAACATATTGAATTGTTTTTTCATCAGTTTTAAGCATTTTTTTTATATTTTCCTTATATTTTTATTACATATGATTGTATTTTCTGTATAAATTATGAAAAATAGATATATAAGAGCGTAGGCGGAGCGCTTACACACTACACACACGCACACATACTATATTATATTCCCGCTAGAGACAGCGTGGCTATTTAAGAAAGCGCATTTTCGTGAAAGCGGTAAAATTTTATTCAATAAAAAAACTAGATTTTTTAATCCCTCTCCCTCCCTCTCTCTCTCTGACTTGCCATTTACAGAGAGAGACTTTTGTTGGAATTGGATTTGAAAACCGGGCTGGTATTATATTTATATAATTATTATACAAGACCTCTCATCCTTACACTCTTCACTCATTTCAAATATTTTTATTCCAAAATACAAAAAGGATAAATTTATCAAAAACCTCTACAGTTCAATCCTTCGGATCTCGTCGCTCGGGCACGGATCCTCCCATCGTCATTGCCGTCGTCGGTGCGTTGGCCTGTCATTATCTGTCAGATCTCTTCATCACCCTGCTCTACTCGAAGCTATTCTCCTTTTTATGGCATTTTGAGTGTCGTCAGCTGTGCAAGGTAAGGATGACAGTGTGGAGTTTTACTTCTTTACTGCTGGGTTTGTGGGGCGACTGCTTGGAACTGAAAGATGAATGAGATTTCAATTTCCTTTTTAATCTGGATTCTGTATCCTAGTGAGATTGTAGTAATCTAATCGATTTACTTGTTCTAGTTTTTTCCCGCTATTCTTCTTGGTTTTTTCGTGGCATTGTTTTCATATGTGGAGATCAATGCTTGTTGAAGAAATTTATAAATTTCGAAATGTGAGCTTGGTAGTCGAAGCGTTATGGATTTTGGGTTTGCTGGTCTTGCTTATCTCCCATATTGTCAAACCTGATATGCTCAGCTTCCTAGTTATAGACTTCCTATGGTGACGCTATTGGTAAGTTCATATCTAGTGATTTGGTACTTGGTACCGCGTGCTTCGTTTTGTTGCTGAGAAAATGTGGGCGAAGCGGGCAAATTGGTGCTATATGCTAGGTATCTGCTAAGCGAATCCTGTTAAAATTCCTGGCTGATCATTAAAATTTGTCCCCTTTCCCAGTTTATGCACGCGCTTTACAGTCTATTGTCTTATGATCCCGACCTTTTTCTTTGGCTAATAGAAGAAGTATTAGTTTGAGTTTCATGGCAGTACAATGAAAATTGGAGAATTGGTCTTTACGCATTATGAAACTATCCTTGGGAAACATGAAAGAAGATTTTATATACAAACACCTGATGCTTGGTAGCATATGTGCTGTATGAATATAATTCTCACTCTGCCTCTTCCTCTGTCTGCCATAAACATTTCTTCAAGTAACTAATTCGCTGTTGCAGGTAATTTGTAGTTGTGAATGATGGATCCAAGCAATCATTCACCTTATGATGGCCTTGAAGTGGTTCATCAAAATGGTGTTCATGAAGAGCCTTTTAACTCCGGAAAGGGTGGTGTTGTCTCAAATGATATAGACCTCAATATTGCTGATATTATCAACACAGATGCTTTAAATGGGAACTTTGAAAATGTTGTCCAGTTGGATAATACTGCTACCAATGACTCGTCTGTGGGAGAAATAAAAGGAGGACCAATTGACAATGTGGACAGCAGCCATGAGACCATTTCTAAGGTGACAGACTTGGATGTAGTTTCCTATATTTTCCCCCCAATTAAAATGCAATGACTGTTTAACTTTCCACTGGAGAGATGATTCATCTACAATTTCATTGAGAAATCATACACTGGTTTGCTAAAGCAATACACTCGTCATTTTTTGGTTGAAGGATCAATAACTAAGATATAAACTGCTGGATATGAAAATTTTCCTCTGGCCGGTTTTATTTAGTTCTCAACTCCATGTTATTTTAATCTCATTTATTTGTCTGGGTTCCAGGAAGAGAAGGAGAAAACCAATGATCAAACAAAACAATTGAGAGCGTCAAAAGTTCCTGTTAAGCACAAGAATGGAAAGCCCCCGAGTCCTAAAGGGATTCATGCCTGTGGGCCAGAAAAAAGTAAAGATGGAGAGGCACTATCTGCTGCTTCAAATGGTAATATAGCCTCAAAAACTCACTCAAGACAACCTATTAAAAATAAACCAGTCAATGAAAAGCAGACTCAAATGTCTAAGGTAAACTCAGTTCTTATGTTTTTTTCATAGGATTTCTTTTTTCCCAATAGGGATTCAGTTCTTACTTTTAGGTTGATACCAAATTTACCTTTGTTTATTCTTTTATCTTCTTTATTTTTGGTGTACTGAAAATTACATCTTCACTGACCCTGATAGCTTTTACACTTTGTTTCTCTTAGCATTCTGGAAAGCCTGATGCAGCATCTTCCAAAGCACCCTTGTAAGTAATGCTAATAATTGTTTTATTTATTGTTTTGCATGATTCGTCCTTGTAGGTAAAGGTAAAAAATTCTGTGCTACAGAGAACTGATTATGATTAACTCTCTGACTAGTGAAGTGTTATTTATTGAATTAGGGAGAAGAAAACGCCAAAACTGCTGAATAAAGATCCCCTTGATGAAGTTAAAGGAGAAGCAGATTCTTTGTATCCTCTTTCTCTTTGTTGAGTCATGTGAGAAGTGAGATGTGTGGAATTGTAATTTCTTCATGACCATTTATTTAGTTCATGTGTTTTGTGGTTCTTTGTATCATTTCTTCTCCTTAATCCACTTCTTAGAAGCACCAATATAGAAGATACCAAATTCCGAAGGGCAGGAACACTTCCAAATTATGGATTTAGTTTCAGGTGTGGAGAACGAGCTGAGAAAAGAAAAGAGGTGAATGTTCGATACTTGGGTTTCCAACTGAAGTTTTGCTCTTGAGGTTTCTTTTGCAATAAATGTTTAAAGGAAGTGGTTTCTTTTATGGGCAGTTCTACTCTAAACTTGAGGAAAAAATTCACGCAAAGGAATTGGAGGAGAGTAACTTGCAAGCAAAGACCAAGGTGATGATTTTAATACCAGAGCAAGAATTTAACTTGCAGATTTCGCCTTTCAATGACATGAATCTTTTGATTATTTTTTTTTATAGGAGACTCAAGAAGCTGAGATTAAGATGCTTAGGAAGAGTCTAACATTTAAAGCAACCCCGATGCCAAGTTTCTACCAGGAGCCTCCTCCTCCAAAGGTGGAGTTAAAGAAGGTTGGTCTCTGCAACTTTGTCTACCCATGCCCTTGTTCGTACTTTCCCATTGATTGTTTGCTTTTAAACCATATTTATTATGTGTATCATGTATTTCTGTGTTTATGCTGGGACGAAAACATGCTAATCCACATGCACGGATGCTGGCTTATGAGAATCGAGCCTAAAAGTTGCTGAACGCAGTACTTGATTTGTTTAATAAAAAGCTTTCATATTAATGTTGACTCCATATAACAAATTTAACGCCTCACTTGATTTTGACGACCCTTGATCTTAGAATGACTGTGCCTCTTTTAGCTTGTTCTAAATAAGTTCGTATTTGTTATAGGTATTGATCACTTGTCTATTTGTGGTCCTTTTTCTATGTGTGCGCTGCTTACTGGGGCAACCACAACTTTAAGTTCTGCTGTTGGAGATGGAAATGGATGAAAAGTTTAAATTTTGGGAGTTTTGGAAATCAAACAACATATAAGCTTGCCATATCATGTTAACATGTTTTAAAATTCTATATGTACTTGCAGCTTGTTGCTTCTGATTCCTGCCTGGTACATCTGATGGTCCAAAGGACAAAACTTAAGACAGTTACAATATTACATCTTTGGCAGTTGCGTTCCGCTGCCTTCCCCAATCTTCATGTTACTTGTTTATATATCTTGGGGGTTTTCAAAATATAGTTAGTTTTGTCAACACTTTATGATAGGGTATTAAACTGTGCCCACCAATATTCAAGGTTCTTTTTCTTTTGTTGCAAGTATTTATAGTACTCATTTCATCCTCGACTGCCTGTTCAGTTGCATTGATATATGGGGTATGCTAGCTGGTCGAATGTCAATCTATGCTGACTGCTTAGAGTTGGATAGCTTTTGGAAAATGATGCTCATAGGGGTCCTCAATGCTGTTGACCTCATATCTCTTATAAAAGTGCTCGAGTTTAGCATTGCTAGCTTAACAGTGATGCCAACAACTTGATTTTATGATTCGGAATTATCATTCTTGCTATGCTATTTGAGGGCTTTCATTTTGCACTAGCATAAGACTTACCCTGTGGGATACTTGGCTGCCATCTGAACTAGTTGTCTCCCTTATCTGGATTTTATTAATGCAGATACCAACTACGAGAGCAAAATCTCCCAAGCTTGGTCGAAAGAAGGATTCAGTCAATCCAGAATCAGAAGGAAACACTGACAGCAGTGGTCGACAAGGTCGTTTTAGTCTAGATGAGGACCCCATTAAAGATATGCCAGTCCATCAAAAGAAGCCACAGAGGAAATCTCTTCCGCCTCGACTGCATTCTGAAAGGACGAGTTCATCCACCTCAAAAACTATTAGCACTTCATCCAAGGCAATGCATCACAGCAAGACCTCCTCACCCAGTGTAACAAACAAAGATAGCACCTTAGCCAGTGCGACCATGGGAGAGAAAACTAAAATTGCTGCAGGCAATGAAGAGAACAGTACCTTTTCCAGTGACATAGGTGAAGCTCCATCCTGCATTGCAGAGCCATCTGCATTCGTCCCATACAAGCCCGGTGAAGAAGCGTCCCATGTGAACAGTGACATAGTGATTGAAGAGCCACCTCAATTTTCCTCAGTGCAAGAATCCATTGTGGCAGAACATTAAGAGCAGGAACAAAACCGCATATACACTTCCACAGCTCTTCATTCAGCTCAGTAATATTAGGGACTTATGGTTAAAGACAATTGGACATTAAAGGGCTGATGATTTGCTTCATAGTTATGCCATCTTGTTCATACAGCATTGTTTCTTTAAATTCCTATTCTCTCAGGGGTGCGGTTTTGTCCTTATGGTTTTCTCGCTTGCTTGCAACAATGTATGTAACTATTTCCCAGGTCGGTCGTTTGTCATTCTAGCATGTACCAATTGCCTGGTTAGCGAAAAGATTTGGGGGAATTTTTGATAAGTTCTGAATCACATTTCGTAAATTGACATTGTCACATGAAACAAGCTGTTTTGTGTTGCGGAAACCCATTAGCAGGGTCATGTACGGTTTTCTTACAGCTTTTCCCCATATTTCGGTTTTCATTTTATTGTGGATATACTGTTACATTTTACAGTCACCTTTTATTTCTTTTTGCCCTTTTTTATTAAGTGAAAAGGAATCTTGAAAACTGAAGCATAAAATATTCCATCTCCTCTTCCATGGCTCCTAAGATAAGAGGCGCTTTTGCGTAAAATTCTCGTCTCTTCGATCAGTCACCACCAGGGTATTTTCAATTACCACTTTGCAGAATAAAACAAAACTCATTGGGCTTCAAACTTTGGGTTATAAAAAGTTGACAGCGTCCAATATGTCATAAATCTTTGGTTCATTTTAGGGACAATAAAACAAGAGGCTTAATTGTCCCTTGTCAGAGTGGGCGAGACTGCACGCTTCAAGGTTAAGAAATGGATGCGATGCGATGCATTCGTCCAAGTTTAAGATAAGAATGGGTTGCAGCTGCTGACTCGGAGAGACCAAATTCAGTACGGAGCCATCACGAGGAACGACCCCACTCACTACCTCTCATCCAATAATACATCTTCTCTTACTTTGCTTTTACGTTAGGATTTGAGTCCTGACAAGGCTAATCAATGTGAGTGAACTGAAGGGAAGAATAGACTTGAGCGGACTCTGAAAAAATCCTACTTGCCACTTTATCTCAATAAATGCTGGTTTAAAATAATTTATAAGTGATTTAGTATAGAGTATGGAGTAAATATATGAAAGGGTTTTTTTATACTTTAAACATAAGATCTTATTTAAATAATTTAAGTTATAACAAATAAGCTATAAGTAAATACTCCCTCCGTCCCACCATTTTTCATCCAAAATATTAGAAATATTTTAAAAATAAATTATATATATATATATATTTTAATCTTGTCATTATTTAATATATTAATATTAATACTTATATTGATCATAAAAATTATCGTTTCCTATGAAAGAAAAGAGGTAGGGGAGAGTGTGATAAACTAATAAAAATACTTTCTTTCTTATTTCACTTTTTTTTCGTTAATAAAGATATTTTAATAAAAAAATATAATTTAGGACGGAAGGGATAGTATTTATTATATAAAACTCGCAAAACAAGAATTTTGTTCCATTTATCAGTCAGGATTGGCGCAGCTTTTATCATGCCCACAATTTAGTTTGATGAAATTGCTGCATATATAAGCTAAAGAAGTCTAAAGATTAACTTATTTTAAATGATTTATTGTTTTGATAAATTTATTAGAAGTAGTTTTAAAAAAATAAATGACTTATCAGAAGTTGTTGTGTTTGGATGTGATTTTATATAAGTGACTTTTTTTTTATAAAATATATTTGGATGATAAATAGAAAAGGATTCACGATAAAATTTTTAAAATAATTTTTTTAAAAAAAAATATGTAAGAGATGTGTAACATTCTAAATTTTTATTCACCAAATTCCCTAAGTTTAGGATAATTTCTGGAATGAGATTGGCGACAGTCTTATTGTACGTCAGTTTATCCTAAAAAAATGATATCAAAAAATCATAAAATTTTTTAGTCTAAACCTAGACATGTCAAGCTTTAATTTGATATGTCATTTGTATGATATGGATGTATATATTAAGATATTTGAATTTTTGAAACTTTCCCAGTGAAATTCGGTAGTTTCTAGAGCAGTGTTCAAAAATGAAATTATTAGGAATTTTCTGATTCCAATTGAACCAATGAAGTACTTTTTCCTAAAACTAAATTTAATAAGGGACACTTAAGCTTTAGAATCATCTCAATTAGATATTTATACAATTAGATATGAATTTTCAAAATTGGGTGAGAACTCTCTCCAAAAATCTGAAAATGGCATAGTTGTAATTTGTGATTCAACTAAGGATAAAGATGGAAATAATATATAATAAAAAAAATTGGAGAGTACCCATAAATTATTTAGAGACTAATGAAAGTCAATTTAAAATTTTTTGAGATAGTCGATATACCGATTCTGAAGAAAATTCAACCAAATAATCATCCCCACCCCTTGACGCTGGGAAAGCTCCCATTTTGAACATCATATTTTGATACTTCACAAGCTAAATAAGCTCCAAAGCTACTTTTTATTTTTTTTATTTTAGCCATCCAAATTGCATAATTATTACAAGTAAGCTCAATAAGTTAAACAAGTAGCATTCCAAACAGGCCCAAAGTATGTATGCGTAACTCGCGTGAAATAGTGATGCAATGAACACAAAATATGGGCGCCAAGATTCACAATTCCCATAGATGAAACCATAACGATTGAGCACAGAACCAATTGGTTGACCAGAGGGCACTAGCTTCTTTTGCACTAGAAAACCCATAAACCCTACGAAATTGTCCTTCCCAAAGACTCCTCTGCACGGATTTTAGGATATATGATCAATCTCCGACTCGCACAACAGCTCTGATTGCCAATACCAACCAAAATTAATCCTGATTCGATACGCTAATCTTGAGAGACTTCCTGGCAAATTCTGTCCCCATGCTTATATAGTATAATCCTCTTTGTGCCCTAGTTCAATAGAAGCTTAGTGTGTACATTGCACTTCCCATTCTACAATCTCAGTTTCTTCCTCCTAAGCCACCATCTCTAGTTGGGGTTGTGATGCATAAGATTGCGCAAAGATTTCTTTTTTTTTTTTTGGGACAAGAAATAAGCAGCCCTCAAGCACATGTCAGGATTCATAGGACTATAAATTATTCAAATATATCATGGAATAATACAATACAAAGGGCATACGTTGGAATCTATTACATGATATGTCACAGTTGAAAGTTCATTAAAAAATGATGCCGACCAAAAGCAAGAGCTAGGTACAAAAAAAACAACCCCTCCCAGAGGTGACGGATTGTGATGGCAGATCTGTACAAACTAGCTGCCATAGCCATAGCCCTTGAAGACAACAGCATCATAAACACCGAACTAACAAACAGCGACCACAAGATCATAACCAGCCCTTCGAATAAAACTTAGGCCCAAACCATCACGATTTGGTAAACAACACTGGACCGACTATGCATACAGAAACTGTAAAAACTTGCAAGTGGAAATCTGACAAACACGGTGGCAAAACCAATGTAATGTAGGATGCTAAAAACATCAGATGCCAACACCACCAAGAGATTCCTAACTCCAGGACCCCGTAACTATGTTCTCACAGAAATACTACAGCCATTTAGAAGAAGACATCCCATTTATGGGAGACAAAAACTTCAAACAGATTTCCTGTAAAAGGATGGAAACCTGCAAAAAAAATGACTGTATGCCCTGGAAAAAGAGAACAGAGTACCTGGAGGACAAGACCCACATAATGGACCCAAAAACTACTATGAAACAATAACGTCAAGGCTGTCTAAATAACCTTCTAACAATGGCACTATTGCCATCATCTGCGGAGAGAGAACCATTTTTCTTGCTCAGGAGAGGATGTCACACCTCCAGAGTTGTTCCACAAGCTTCCCAATAGTACGTCTGTTAATTGCCTGGCAATTGCGGATATTCAATCCCAGGAGGGTCTCACCCATATTTCGTAAAGCAGGCAGGCTCTTGTTTGAAACAAGGGAGCAACCTGACAAGGACAGGATCTGCAAATGAAACATGCCACCGCCTGCCAGGGCTGTGAGACCAGCATCAGTAATTGCCGACTCGGACACATCCAGATCCCAGATCAATGGGCAGTTTTCAGCAATTGCCATCAAGCTAACATCGCTGATCTTTTTACAGCCATCAAGATTTAAGACCTCCAGAGTCAAGCCATGTTTATTGGCGATGGATGAAACTACTTTATCTGTCAAATTGTTGCAGTGACTGAGATTAACTTTAGCCAGACCAGCCTCAGAATTCAAAAGCACTGGGAGGAACCCTGCATCAGTCACTCTCTCAAGTCTGCTCAATTCAACATACTGCAACTGAGGGCAGAGCTTTCCCAGTAAAGCCATTGTAGCATCACCAAATCCGGGACAGTTACAAATAGACAGAGACTGAAGTGATTGGCAAGGAGATAAAGGCAACACCAAATTCTGATCCTTAATCCCAAAACAGCTTGTAAGCGAAAGGGCCTTCAATTTGGCACAACAATTGAAAAGGACGCCAAAAAATCCAAGCTGCGTGATTCTGTGGCACTCCTCCAATTTCAGGCTCTCAATTGATAAAGCAGCTTTGCAAAATGAGACCAGTCCATAGTCTGATACGAATGCACTTTTACAGAGATATAGCTGCTTGAGATTTGGGCAGCCCCTTCCCAAAGCATCGAGTCCAATATCTGTAACTCCGTGACAGCATGCAATTGAAAGTGAATTTAACTTTTGCAACCCATGGCCATTACCCATGAGCCAGAACCCTTTCTCACTAACATTAGGGAGGTATTTCAGGGCAAGGTCGGCAACTGCCTTACCATAATGTCCAATAACAGCTAATGAGAGGTCAGAGATTGACAGTGCCTCAAGCTTCACCTTTGTCAGGAGAAAAGAAGCTGAAGAAAAAAGGTTTGCAATTCCTTGATCACCAACACAAGGGCAATTTTTTATCGACAAGGACCTTAGCCTAGTGCTAAGCTGCCCAATAGCTTGTAGACCTTCATTACCAATTCTGGGACATGATTCAATCCATAACTCAGTCAGGTTAGGACAATTCTTTGCAACTGCAATCAAGGCCTTGTCAGATATTGTGGGACAACAGCAAAGATCAAGCTTCTGTAACTGGGGACATCCACTAGCAATCTCAATCAAGCCTTCATCATCTATCGTAGAAACATTCCAAAGAGAAAGAGCCTTCAAAGAAGGGCATCCACGAGCAACTGCCCTTAGACCAAGATTAGTCACCGCACAACCTGAATTGCCTCCACGAATTGAAAGTTTTCCCAATCCACCACGAGAAGCAGTCCCAACAGCAATAGCACCAAGTCTGACATCAGTAGCCTTCTTTCCTTCCAAGTCTCGGGAGAGGTATCCACCACCCCCAAATTCCTCAACATCAGCCTCCTCTCCAGTAACATCATTCTCATGACTAGTCTTTTCGGTGCTGCAAATTTCATCCTTGCAAATATTACTAAGAAGCCAAAGCCAGCGCTTGGAAACACAGGCACATGAGCTCCTCTCTTGACCTCCAGGCAACCTTCTGAAGATCTCAAAGAGGCATTCATCTGGCAAATCTTCAATGGATGTGTGCTGCTTCTTCTCGGCCTCAAACCATTCTCCACTTAGAAGAGAAGGATCATTGATGTGTGATTTCTTCAAAGGAGCACTTGTACGAGATCTCTTCTGAGGTGGAAAGTATGCATCAACGTGACGGCCAAGAGACAACAAGAGGCAGGGCTCCTTGGGGTTAGCATATATTGACCCCCCGGGAAAAAAATCATCAATTCCTGAGAGTCCAAACCGTATACCAAGTCAGAGAAACATTCTATGCGCATAGACTATGAGAAGACGTGAAAACTAAACTAGGGCCTGTGATTGACTCGCATATTAAACCAACCACATGCCGTATTATCTGACGCAAATTTTACTCAGAAACCATAATTATACTTCATCTGATCCGCAGGGAAAAAGGTTTCATGGATAACCCAAAAAATACGATTTTATCAGACTAATCGACCGAAGTGCTCGAAATTAGGACGCGGACGCACAACTTCAGAGATCAGGTCTCAGAGGATCAGATATAGTTAAAAAAATTCACATCCTCTGGTGCAAGATCTAGAAAGACTAAAACTCCTTGTTGAAAAAACTAACACTGGAAATGAATGAAAGCATCACGGGAAACAAGTCAACCACATGATCAACTGCAGGATTAGGAAAGTTAAGCAAAGCCAGGCTGTTGAAGAAAATTGTTCAACCATCGGGACAACTAGGTTCAGGAATTATTAACAATTAATAATTAAGAGCAAAGCTTGGAAAAAAAAAATCGAAGCAAACTCGTCAAAATAACAAGTAAACACACGATTCGACATATAATGTTATCAATCCAAAACTCACCAGTAAAACCGAGGACTTTTGACATGGGTAAAACCCAAAAAACCCCAGGAGGTCAAATCTGCGTTGTTCTGCACCAAAGAACCCTCGAACGATAGCGAAAAAGATAGAGCAGAGGAAGATTGAGGCGTAGACGGCGATAAGCAGCAGAGAAGAGCAGGTTTGCATGAGAGAGCAGAGCTAGAAGATCATGAAAACCCTAGTGATAGGGCAAAAAAGGTGGAGGAAGAAGGAAAAGGAGAGGGGCTGCGATACAAATGAAGGAAGGACGGATGTGAAGGGAAGACTTTATTGCCAGTGGGAAATACGTAACTGTAGGAGACAATTCACTAAATGGTTTGCCCACATACATTGCATCTATGCAATCAAGTGGGGCTGCTTTATTATTATTTTTATTTTTATTATTGTTATTGTGAAAGGGAAAAAGGGGTTGCTTTATTCACCCAATAAACGTGTTGCCTTAACAAACAAAATTTAAAAAAAAAAACAGTTTATTAGAAATAACTTATATTTAAATTGAGGATAGTAGAAACAAAAGTGACTCTTTTTAATAGATTAAAAGATAAAGCTTTTTTTTTTTAATAAGTTGCTTATTTCAAAAAATAAATTCAACATAAAAGTAGTTGTCAAGTAAAATTTTCATCATATCAACCTATTTCTTTAAACTGCAAAAAAGCAAAAAAAAATTCACCCACAGAATAATTTGCCTTGTACCAAGTGTAATGTATAGTATAAAAGGTTCGTTTGATTTCAATTATGAAATTTAGATCTGTGCAAGTCGAGATAAAACCCCTCTCACATATTTACCTCATAATCCATAAAAGCTATTTTCAAAAGCTGATCTAGATGGGCATTAAGTCTAGTTCTTTTTTTGACCTTGTATTATAGCTCTAATTATACCAAGAACCCAATTACCCCAAACATACTAGTAACTCTTTTTCCATATTTATATTTTAACTGCTTTAATAAACATATCATTAATGTGTATTTTTGAAAACAAGTATTTAATTTCCTATATCTTGGAAGTGTGCATCCTTCTCTATATATAAAAAAAAGCATGGGTAC
>JBAGKO010000013.1:21328340-21349534 GCA_037177275.1 Acacia concinna
TATTTGTCACCACGTGATCCTTGCACAAAGATAAATAGGCAGACTTAAGTGAAAAAATCCCATTAGATGACCATCTCTAAGTAGGAACATCATCTCTGTATGGATGAACATGAACTTTAGCAATAAGTTATAAAATATAATCCGGAAGCATATGCCTAAATTTATGGCAAAGCCATGCTCCCAAATCTGAAATGCAGTATGCTACCCGCCACTCCAAAGCTTCAACTGGGATATCACCAATAGCTACTACTTTTAACCTATCCACACGAGGTACCCAAATATCCTTTCAAAAATAGATAGCACAACCATGTCCCACACTCCATAAAATACCATCTCGAACCAATTCCCACATCGAACGAATACCAGCCCACGTGCAAGATTCCGTTGTCCTCCATTTTAATACTAGGAATGGTACCCTCCACACACTTATACTTCTCTCTTAAAAACTTGACCCTTAATGCCTCTTTTCGATGTATAAAATTCAAACCCAACTTTATCATGAAAGTCTCATTCCGAACCCAAGATTGCCTAAGACCAACACCTCCTTCAATTTTCCTCCGTCATACCCTAAGCCAAGAAATTAAATGAGTTTTCCTGCCTGAAGCACTACTACCCCATAGAAAATGCCTACTTCTTTTATCAATCTCTGAACACATATTCATACTCTTTTTCATAAATAGGGTATAATTGGAAAAGTCATGACATTTTTAACACAATCGATGTTTTTAACTTATTTTAATCACTAGTTTATTTTCTGCAATGAAGAAAAAAGTTGTTTATAAAAAGGACCAAAAGGAGTATAATGATACACACATATGATGTGATTAAATAAATTTTTAATTTTCTTAATATCTCTAAAAAAAATCAAATGTATTTTATATTTAAAACAATAAATAACCATTTAATTCATCTGAGCATATTAAAAAGTTAAATCATGGGAGAATTCCAGAAAAATACCTCCCAAAATTCTAAAACCCTGAAAGGGATGTTAACATTTCAAAAAGACACTAAGATACCATAGACCAAATTGGGGTTTTGAAATTTTGCTGACATGAACAGTGACCAACATGGAGTAGCGAAAACCATCACTTTTCTGGTGAAAACCATCACTCAAATAGTGAAAATTCAACACTGTTCACGTCACGGGTACATTCCTCTCTCTCCTATGTCAGATGAACTGTGTTAATGTCAGTGTCAGTGTCAGATGAACATTACCGTCAGAGGAGGGGAGAGAGAAAGTTATCAACACGAAGTAGCGAAAACCATTACTTTTCTTGCGAAAACCATTACTCAAATGATGAAAATACACTATTGTTCACATCAGTGAATTTTGAGGGGGAGAGAGTGATTAACACGGACCAATACAGACTAGCGAAATCCATTACTTTTCTTGCGAAAATCATTACTCATATTGTGAAAATTACTACTGTTCATACCAGCGAATTTCAAAACCCCAATTTGGTCTATGATACCTTAGTGTCTTTTTGAAATGTTAACATCCCTTTTAGGGTGTTGGAATCAGGGGAGGTATTTTTCTGGAATTCTCCCTTAAATCATTTACCTAATTAAGACAAATGCGATGTGGGGAGATACCGAATTGGCTATGAAGTCCACTTTATTCAAAAAGAGTAAAATATGTTGATTATCTCACTATTTTGTATAAATTACACAAACCTCACATTTATTTTGAAAACATATAGATGTCTCCCTTAAAATTAAAATGTGTGTTATAAAAGTCTATTTACATATTTAAAATACTATTTTTATCCATGTAATTATTAATTGATTGTTAAGCTTGACTATTAAACATTTGTTTTGATCAAAATACCCCTCTTTTAACAAATTAATAAACATTTATATTTGCCTAAAAATAATTTTATATACAATAAAAAAATAATTATAATATACATTTGTTCAAAAAATCTGATATATTATAAAATTAATTAATTGTTATTGTATTAATAATTTTTTTAAATTTTTTTATTAATCTAATATATATGTTCAAAATTTCTGATAAATTATAAAATTGATTAATTTTTATTGTATTAATATTTTTTTAAATTTTTTTTGTCATATTTATTGAAACTTATTTATTCAAATGACTAAAAACATTTTTTAGGGAGAATCTCAGTAAAAGACCAAATGAGGAAATTAATATCAGAACAGTCCATGAACAAGTAAATGTGCCATATGAACAAGCATTTTCTTTATTAATATGGCACATTTACTTGTTCATGGACTGCTATGATATTAATTCTCTTATTTAGTCCCTAATGGAAATTCCCCCTTTTTTTTTATTATTCTGTCTCAGCACCATAATTGAAAACATATTTTTATTCACCACATGTTATTAATAATGTAAATTAACTTATATTAATTTTAAATTTTAATTTCTTAAATATTTTTTTTACACAAAATTTATAAACATGTTTATTTAAATATACATATATTGAAAGAATTAACTATAATTTTAATTAATTTTCTATGTTTTCACTATTTGCACAAGTTAAAAATAAATTTAAAAAGAAAAAAACTCTTAAATTACTTAAACAATCTTAATCAAAATTAAGAAATTGATAATGATAGAAGGTAAATTAGTAAATCAAATTTATTTTAATGTAAATTTTAATTAAAAATAGATTTTTTTAACGGAATTAACATTTAAGCTTAAGTGCATGTTTTTAAAATAGAGGGGAAATCTATATAATTAAGTTAATACGTAAAGGAGTATTTTACGGTTAAAAAAAAAAAAGACTTTTGGGAAGAGGCGTTATATAGTCACAAAACCCCAACCCACGTTATTTGATTGAATGGATACATTGTGATTTTATTCGTAAAATACATCGGCTGGTAGCCCTAATGGTTATAGAAAAACCCAAATGCGATACAATACCATATTATATATATGTATTATGAATTAGATAAATTAGTTTGAAGAAAATAATAATATCAAAAATAAAATAAATTTAAATATTATATTTAGAATTAAAATTAATTACTGAAGCCTTAACTATGTCATATACTCATGACATAAGGGGAGTATTTCTTATTTGTGGCAGAAAACAAGATAAAAAAAAATATAAATATGAATTTTTTCTGATAACATAAATATTCATGTTGAACTGAATTGTCATGAATGATGGGAAAAAAAAGAGAAGCGTGAGGGAAACGTTGGTGATTAATGAATATTGTGATTGTTTAAAATACCGTGTCTTGATTGCAGTGCAGAATTAATTAAACTCAAGCAAGTCATGACCAAGTTGCTAAATAATTAATAAAAAAAAATTAGTAATTTTCTAGAAGATTTCCCAGGTTCATGAACCTTACCTCACCCACTTTTGACAGTTTTCTAATGCTTTGCCCTCGAGCTCTCAACATCACTGCATAACTTTCAACCTTTTATTTTTTGATCCCATGCCTTCTATTTTCCAGCATCCCATCTCAATCTCATTTCTATTTATTAAAAATAAATAAATTAAATTACTGGGGTTGTTCCTCGTCTAAAATGTTTGACCAAGTCGTAGAGAAAAAGTTCTACACAGTCAGTGTCGTTAAACACACTTCACATATTTTTTTTAATGCGTACGGTAGGTCTAATATTTTGTTTCTACACAGTCTTTGGATTTTTTTAGTTCAATTTATTGGTATGTAGGGAGAGGATCTCATGACCAGCAAGCAACACTAAAACCCTTCTCAGAAGTTTAAAAAAAAAGTTTGTACAAACAAAATATTGACACTAGTAAGTACCTAGGAAAGCCTGGATTCAAATTTAATTGGGATGACTATTATGAGATTGTTATAAAGAGATTTAAGTAGCAAAAAGTATCAATAACAAATAGACAATATAAATTTTTTAACATTTTCTATTTTGAAACTAGTTATTGAAGGCTATTCACTTCTCGACAAAAAAAAAAAAAAAAACTCCTCACTTGTTATCCAACTTTTGATTTTTTGGTGATCTAATCACATCCTCATAACCTTACCATCATTGGTGCCTTCGATTTAGTATTTGTTTGGATTAGCTTTTGATAATAGCTTTTATGAATTCTAAAGTAAGTATGTGAGAGAAGTTTTATATCAGCTTGCACAAATCTAGATTTCATAAATAAAATCAAACATACCCTTAAAAGATTTCAGGGCTTATTTGCTCATGTTTCTAAAAACTTGTTTGTTTTTAAGATTTAACAACAAAAAAAAGAAGGGCAGATCCAAAAAAACAATACAAAAAAAATAGGGAAATTCTAATTCAGTACAGCGAATTAGAAATTCTCAAATCAATATTTTTGTACTTTTTTTTTGTAATTATAAAAATGCCACTAGATTTTTAACAACACGAGTATCTTAATTCACAACAAGAGTATCTCAATTAACAACATCAGCACAAACAACTCACAGCGTAAATACGTAGTACCTAAATGCTTCCGGTGTTGTTAATTTAGATACTCATGTTGTGAATTATGGTATTCGTTAAAAATCTAGTGGCATTTTTGTAATTATACAAAAAAGTACAAAAAAACTTATTTGAGATTTTTTTATTTCGCTATATTGAATTAGGATTTCCATAGTTCCCTTGTATTTTTTTTTTAAAAATTTCTAAAAAAGAACTTGTTTTTCGATTGAATATGATTAGAAGGCACTCCCATCAATTTTGGTGTAAATTTTATTAATATTCCATCTAATTCTAACTATAAAATCCACTTGACTTTTTTTAAGGAGATTAAAGAAGTTGAATAAATTACTTAATTATATTAATATATCATTATATCATATATTAGTTTATAAGGTAAATAAAGCCATTTGAAGCCCTTTTTTTTTTAAATATTTTCAAAAAAAAAATTAGAAAAAAAGATAAATAAATATCATCTAAACATTAAAAACCCTAAAAGATTATTCAAACTTGGTAAATGACAAATAAGGGGCTCTGATCAAAACTAAACAAAGAATAACTAAAACTAAGCATATAATAAATAAAACTCAATAGAGAATGACTAAAACTGACCAATTTTCTCCTCTTCATTTATCATTTACTAAATTTGAATATTTTAAAGATTTTTTATATTTATGTTATAATTATTTATCTTTTTTTTTTAAATTACTTAAGTTGTAATTATTAGGTCCTTGCCCCACTAAAATGTCAGGTCTCAATCGAGGTCACTGTTGAATGCGATGGGCATGCGATGAAGGGGCAAAGTGGCCTTTGGCTTCCCCACAAGCCAACCTGGGCAGCTTTTTTATGACGTAAGATTTTTGTTTTTTTGGGCCAACTTTAGTTTCTACTAAGAATAAGCGTTTACCACTTTACCCCGTACCATTGCTCATAAGGCTTCAAAGTAAATTTATAATTGGGTTAAAATGCAATTTACCTTTCAATATCAATTTTAATTCTAATATTTTTTTTATTGTTTAATTTCAGTCCTAACGTTATTTATTTAGAGGAATTTATACCCTCACTAATATATCTGTTCAATTTAACTGTTAATTAGGGTGTGTTGACTAATGATAAGGCCATATAACTGATGATGTGGATTAAATAATACGTTGTGACTTAATTAAGGCACCTGTTTTCTACAGTCAACGGGCTGCGTTTCTTTTTTTTTAAATATAATTTAATTTCAGTCAAATGACATACTATATCATATTATTTAATTCACCTCATCAGTTATATGGCTTTATTATTGGTCAATACACCCCAATTAACAGTTCACTGAACAAATATGTTAGTGAGGGTATAAATTGATCCAAATAAATAATGTTGGAATTAAAATTGCTCATCCCTGAAAACGTTGAGGTAAATTGCTCTTTAACCCTTTATAATTCTACCTGATTTTTCTCGGATGCCATCTATCCACATCTTCAAGGTATGTCGGCTTTTTTATTAAAACACTGTGAACAGTATAAGAAATTAATGAAATACTATGTGAAAAAAAGTAATTAGCGTCATACTACACATAAAATCGTTCTTAACGAAAATAATTTGTGTGGAAAGAGAGAAGAGAGAATCCGTGAGTGGCAGAAGTCATTCACCCCGCGACTTCTCCAAAATTGTAGAAGTCAGAATATATATTTAATATATAGATTATATATATATTAATTAATTATAAATATATTATTCCATTCATATTCCATATATTTCCCCCCCTTTCTTAAGAGGTTTTAGAAAAATGCATTCGCATAAAGTATAAATATAGGAACAAATCAAGATGTATAAGGTTAATAGGGATAAAAAAATATCTACAAATTTAATAATCACAAAAGAAATTAAAATATGGTCAAATAAACTACACAATTTGTGATTTTAAAATTACAACTAATCTTCTTCTTCTTTTTTAGAAATTTGTTACTCTGACCATTTTCTTTATAAAGATAAGGACAATCTATATTAAACAAATTTTTAATTAAAAAAGACTAGCTGAGCATTAAAAGAAAATTGTCACAGTAATTTTGTTTAATATAAATTTTAAAGATCACAACAAAAAATAACATGATCTAATCTATTGTAACCAAATATTACATATAATAATATCTCAGATTTATAATTTTAATATATATGAAATATTTATAACCATAAAATTACAAACAAATGCCTTTATATCTATAATTTAATAGAATAACCCTATTATCTAATCTAATTAAATGTAATTTAGATTTTCTTAACTAAATGTATACTTTTTTTTGTCACGGTAATTTTGTTTAAGTTATATTTTCTTAATAAAATGTAGATTGTTTTAATGTAACTATTTTGGACACGTACATACATAGCCTCAAAATAAAATTAAAAAAAAAACACACATTTAAAAATTCACATATCTTCACCCTAAGACAAAAGATCAGATAGGGTCCCCGTCTCCTGCCATTCAATTAAAAGAATAGACTCTCTTCTATTTGAGGGGACATCTCTCCCAGCCAAACCAACTACGAATAGATCGATCTTATTAGTTGGGGAAATATTGTAGTAATATTACTATTACTATTACTAGTAAGTGAGTAACAAGTAGCACAGTTATTTTCCTACGAATTAATTAAAACTGATTGAATATTTGTTTTATACGGTAACTTAACTTGTCCTTCCTATGCTATGCAATCCAATGCAATGCAATGTACCGGTCTTTGCAGATATTAAAATCTTTTGTACGCCAAACCAATATTAAAAAATCTTTGCAGACAGTAGTTACAGCTTACAGCTTTAGACCTATTCATTCACTAGTGTTGATAATTTGCAGCGACTGGTCAGTCTCAGTGGACAGCTCGTTTCCCTCGTGCTTGAATTTGAAGCCTGCGTCCTCAATACGTCCAATTTCTGGTTTATCATATTCAAATCAGACTACTCTCTAGCTATTGGATTTTCCTCAATAAATAAATCTCTCGTACTTGCTTAAAAAAAAAAATCTTTCTCTTAATTCCCCACTGCGGCAAGTTCTAGATGGGTCACATTAGTTGAGATTTGTGTGTCTTACTCTTAGGCGACGCGAATTAAAAACATGCCAACTGAAAATAGTAGGAGTACTTCATATCATTACAATGGACACGTCAGTCAACCGCAGCCATACGACGACTATTTTATTTGTGCTTGCTAATTGCTAAACCCATCTTCATTTATGTATGGGAATAATATCCCTCTGTGTGTGTGTGTACTGTGTAATCGCATATTGAAAAGGAAGGTCATAAAGGTAATTGGACCACTTGTCCCCTGTCATTTTTAATGACCCAACAATGACCCACTTTTCTTCCCTTGTGTTCGATTCAATGGATCCAACTCCGACCACAGACACATTCACATCACCCAACCAACAACATAAAATGCACCTTTTTTCTTTTATTGTCTTCAAAGACGAACGTATTCGTATGTATACACGCCATTTGTATTTACTGTTCAGTATGCAACCTCCTTTTTAATTTTATCATAACGCCAGTAAATGTAAATGTGAACGCGAACGCCGCCGCCCGCCAGCTTGCTTTGTCGTTTTGAACAGGCAAGTCCGCGTTTAGGTCCAACTTGGAGGCCATACCTTGTCTATCCCGTTCAACCCAACGCCTTGTTATCCGTTTCTTTTACTTTGAGTTCACGCTTATTGATGGCAGCGAAGAATTTCTAATTAAAAGGATTTAATTAGGCCAGCCAACCCACCGAGTTGAAATTTCCACCCAGCGTCGTCCGCCATTCACTTTAAAAAAAGAAAAAAAATAATAAATCCAAATTTGACGTGGTTTTCTTTCGCTCTGAACTTTTGTTTCATTGGATTCAAGCCTTTGAAAGTTTACGTGTTTAAAGAATAACAATTGGCAGAGGAACAACCACATCTTGTAGTTACAGAAATATTGCTCTTTGTTCTCGAAGTCAAACAACAATAACAAAGCCTTAATTCCACTAGGTGGAGTCGGCTACATGGATCGCACGACGCCATTGTGCTCTATCGAAAACCATATTTTTAAAGAGATTGTTAACCAAAAGGTCCCTTTCAATAACCTTGTTAAGTGTTTGCTTCGATCTCGCTGTTCTCGAAGTCAAACAGAGAAGCCATTTTTTTCAGCTGTTCACTCGTACAGTCCTTCTATATCCCAAACATCGACAAGAAAGTCAACCATTTCCTGAGAATGTAAAATGTTAAGATCAATCAAGGATGTATTTACTGCTTCACACAACAAGAACAATGGACACAGATGAATAAGGAGCAGTTTTGAGAAGGAATTACCCCCAGGGGAATGGGTTGAGAGAAAGGCTCCGTGCTGCCGAGTAGACTCTCGTAGATTTCATCCTCACTATACATACTTACGACAAAAAACTCAGAATCAGAGCTTTAACAAAACCTTAACAGTGGAAAGTGGATACTACTCTTTCCTTTCAGGCATGTTCTCATGCAAGTTAACAATTGATAAACTTTTCCATGGAAATTCAATTCAGTGCACAACACTTGTCTGTTATTTACCTTATTAAGGGTTCTCTAACCTGTGGCCGCCTCTTTGAACCTCTCCTTTGACGCCATTGCTCCCTTGTCTGGTTCCAAAGAAGTAGACCTGCATCCACCAAACTTTTCTCATGTTACAAAGAACTGATTATAGGCATGAATTTCACTGTAAAAAGTTACCAAATTACAAGCAAACTTTGATTCAATGCAAGATATAAAACAAAACAAAACAAAAAAACCAACAGATTAGAGATACAGGCGCATGTAACAACAGAGAACTTGCCACGATTGACAAAAACAGGATGATCCCTGTGAGGGTCTGCACTAGTTTGAGGATCGGATGGTTGGTTTGATGTGCCGATTGATGGGGTGTTCTCCTGAAACTGAGTTGCACTCTGATCCATTTCAAAAGTGCAGCTGCTAGACAAATCTTCAAATCTATCTTCGTTCACAGTTTCACCCTTAGATTTCCCATCAATCAATGTGTTTTCTGGAGGTATTGTGGAGTATCCAATACAGCCTCTGCTCTGTTACAAAGTGGATTCAATGCACAAGATGAACACTAGCTATTATGATCTATATATCCCATCTACTAGCTTAAATTACAGACAGTAGGATAATGAAACAATCTAGCTACAGAATTTCATTAGAACTCTATACTATCCTCTTGTTCATTTCACCAAAAAGATGCGTACATCCCAATTTTAAAAGCAAAGGATCCAGGTCATGAGGGAGAGTGGCAATAAGTTTATTAGGATCAAACTTGGTGAATAACAAAATTTCTCTTACTCTGAAAAGTCTTTTGAATATGAACTCTAACTTTTGCATCATAAATCGCACAAAAGCACGAAAGACATCACCGCTGAACATTAAAACGAACAGTAGAGTTTCTTCCCAAAGCTTCATCTTGTCTGGTCAATTGTAATGACAGGCAACACTAGGAATGAGCTTTTCCTATATTTGAAATGCTATAAAGGAATGAAATTTCCACCTATCTTATTAGAAACTTCCCAAGGATCCAAGGAAAGAATGCAAAATCGTTGCACCAGATTTATGCTTGCTTAAAAAACAAGAAACCGCAAGAACCGGATTCCTAGCTAAAACCGAAAATGTGCTAAAATTTCAAAGGAATTCTTGGCTACTTAGAAAACTAGAAGGCAAATGGATTAAGATACAAAGATGTCTAGTTTCTTGAGAATACAGAAATATAAAAATAAATATATGCACAAATCAATTTAAATCCCATTACGCACTATTTATCTCTTGTATCACGCACTATCCACTGTTTATCGGTTCGCTTTCTTCCATTACCTGCTATTGAGACAAAATCACAAATCCCACCCCACTTCTCCGTCAATTGCTTAGCAAGTCGATCAAACTAATTTTACACTGACAGATACCCACTGAAGCGATCTTTTTAGAGAGATAACTTCGAGACGATGTTCATGTTGAAGAATTCACTATTTTCTTTCTATGGGACTGTTACGCAGCGAAGAAGAAGAAAGAAGGAAAGAGACCGAATAACTCACCCCATGCATGCGAGAATCCGGCGGACCCAAGGTGGAGCGGATCTACAGAATTGCATTTGCGGTTTAACGAAACGGATGGTTAAAGTGAAATTTAAAGATCAGCAAGGAGAGAGTTCTATAAACACTGTATTTACCATAGAAAGGGTGGGGAAACCGCTAAGGAATAAGGGGATGGGAGCAAAACCGAATGAAAATAATCTAGCTGTTTTGGTTTGGTTATCGAGAATTAAAAAAAAGAATATAGTATTAACAAAATCAAGCACACAAGAATCCTGCAGCTGCAAGTGGGCTCAATAATGGATAAGCCAGAAACCAGTACTGTAATGGCAAAAGAGAATCTTTTCTGCTTCTCTCCCTGGAACTTCTCTTGGATAGAAGTAGAAACTAACTTACATGAATGCTGATAACTATAATTTTTATATTACTGCATGATTTTTATAGTTTATCATTTCTATAATTCTCAACTTTGCAGATAAAAGTAGGACGCGAGAAGTGAAGTCTATTGCATAATAGCCATGTATCAGCCACATAAATGATCATTAAATTAAGCTGACATTAATCATAAGTTAATTATTTTTTACCATTGTTTCAATTTTTTTAGGCCTGATTTGTTTTGGGATTGAAATTTCTTGCTCACCCTCACCTCCCTAGATTAAGAAAATTAGTTAACTTAGTTATTTGTGATAAATATGGTTTGATTTCCCTAAAGTGTTTTTTTTTAATCATGGCTATTATTGAATGAAAAACCTCATAATATGTGTAATCAACAGAGATACTTAGAGAAAAAAAGTTATGCAAATATAAGCAAAAACAAGCCATGTAAATCTAATTCTCTCTACAGTATCATGCTCTGCTAACCAAATAAGTATTAGACTTAGTTTTATATGAAACATCATGAATCTTAAAAAGGTGTTAACAAATACCTATTCAAGGCAAATGATGTTGAAAACCTGTTTAAGCGTCAACCATGGCTTAAACTTGTACCAGTTAACCCCATGCGGTGCTATACATCTGAGTAGTTGTGTTGATAGAAAGCAAACGGGCTTCCCTTGTTGCATAGTGCCTTGTATTTAAGTGGATTGACTATGAAGTATGCATGCATGTACGTATGGTTGTATCAAATTTCCAATAGCCTAAGAGGCTGAACATTTGATGAACTTGATGACCGATATCTTGAATTCCTTTTCCTTTAGGGCTATGGTTTGTGCCTGTTCGCCGCAGCCTGCAATTCCTAAGTGTTAATTTTGACTCACCTGTACTTGGGAAGCAATTAAAAAGCAGCTGGCAATATTCTGGTTCTTATATTAGTCTATTATTGTTCATTGTACTACGATTCTTGAAGATCCATTCGGGCTCATTTTCATCCTTTTTTTAATTTAGCATGAGTATGTAGGCGCCATTTCTTTTGGGGGAAAATCTTAAGGCATAGATGCCAATGAGTATGGTTCAAGTTTCATGTGGACACACATGTATCATTTCTTTTGGGGGCCTCTCTTCAAATCACCATTTGGTCAGCGTCATGAGAACATAACATATTTAGCTTTTGTTCTTGTAACCCAATAAAGGTTAAGAAGCATGTCCATTGTCCTCGCTTCACCATATTTTGACTCTGACTATAACGTTACATCCCTAAATTTTCCTTACTCTTATAAGTTAGAACCATTCATTCATTGTATTTCGGCTCACCCGAATATTTGTGGTGCTTTTCTTTCACTTTGAACTTGTTTGGTTGGATTTGAGCCTAAAAGTTTACATCTTTCTAGAACAACAATTGGCAGAGCAATAGACACACCTTGTTGCATAAATCTTGCTCTCTTGCTTTAAAGTCAGTCAGAGGAGCCATGTTTTGGCTGTTCATTCAATTATACAGACCTCGCATTTCCCAAACATCAACAAAATACTCAGCCATCACCTGCGAAAGTGAAATGTTAAAATCAATCAATCATATTTACTCTCCATCATACAACTAGAACAATAGAAACAGACGAACAAAGAACAAGTGGAGAAGGATTTACCCCCATGGGAACTGTTTGAGGCAAAGGCTCATTTATCCAAAGTCAAATCTCCAAGGTTCATCCTCACTACATTTAGACTCCGAATTAGATATTAGCTTTTAATAATAGCTTTTACGAATTTCAAAATAAATATGTGAGATGAATTTTGTCTCAGTTTGCGCAAACTTAAATTTGAAAGGCTCCCAAACGAACCCTAAATAAAACCTTAACAATGGAAAGTGGATGCTACTTTTGCCTTTATATCATGTTCATATTCTAAATCACCACTTGAAAAACTTTTCAAGGAATTTCAATTCAGCGCAGAGGGATTGACTGTTATTTACCTTGTTTTTATGGCTTCTCTAACTTGTGGCTGACTCTTCGAATTTCTCCTTTGAAGCCATTGCTCCTTCCTCTGGTTCCAAAGAAGTAGACATGAATGTCACTGTAAAAGTTGCCAAACTACAAGCTAACTTTGTTACGAAGTGGGTTCAATGCGCAAGGTTAACGCTAGCTTTTATTGTATATATTCAATATATTGGCTTAATTTACCAACAGTAGGGTGATGAAACAATCTGGCTACAGAATTTCATTCTTTCTATACTATTATCTTGTTTAATTTCACCTAAACGATGCAAACGATCGAGGCCATCATGGACAGTGCCAATAAGTTTATCAGAATCCGACTCGGTGAATAACAAAATCTCTCTTACTCTGAAAGACAAGTCTTTTGAATATGAACTCCTAACTTTTACATGATAAAAGCCACGAAAGCACGAAAGACATCACCGCTGAACATTTTAGAGGAGAGTCTCTTTTGAATATGAACTCAAACTATTCTGTGAACAGTAGAGTTTTTTCCCAAAGCTTCATCTAGTCTGGTTAATTGTACTGACAAGCAACACATATGGGAAAGCACTTTTCATGTATTTGCAATGCCGGGAGAAATGCAAGTTCGATCTGCCTTTCTTATAAGAAGTTTCCAGTAATCCAAGCAAAGAATTGTAATGTAATTATGCTTGGATTGACTTTTATAAAAATGACTTTAACAAGTGAGAAGGTATAAAGGTGCCCTACTGTTAAGACAAAATTCCACCCCTAAACTAAGTCAGATATTTATGATAAGAGGAGTACTAAACAGGAAGTCAGCACCTCATAAAACAGATTGCATGAGAACAAAAATTAAAAAACAGTTGTAATAGGGAAAAAAGCCTGAAGCTAACTTGAATAGCTAATCCCCGTCAATGGTGACGGTGGAGCCCAGAAAACAAAATGAGAGACCTTGAGTGTGTCACGACTTCCAACGGTGAAGCCAAGAGTGATCGTGCTTGCCGTCCACCCCTTTCTCTTCCGACGGTGAAGCTCAGAAAACAGACGAAGAGACCTTGAGTGTGTCGCGAGTTCAGTGAAGAAAAGAGGGAGAGAGCGAGGGTGATCATGCCTGCCGTCCACCCCTTTCTCTTCCGACGAGGTGACAGCGGAGCTCAGAATGCCAGAGTTGGGGACGAGAGTATCAGGCGTTCAGTTAGGAAGGTGAAGATTGTGGAAGGGAGAGTGATCGCAGAAGAGGAAAGTGAATATCCAAAGGAGTGAAAATGTGAGAAGTGTGAGCTGTGAGATCGAAGATTGATGTCAAGCTAAGAGAAGAGAGAAGTCGGGAGCTGAGAGAGAGAAGTGATATCCACCAGAGTCGTTGGAATGATTAAAGCCTATTTGTCAGGACCGTTCGGGGTTTTTTTTTACTTTTCTACAGAAAAAAAAGAAGAAGAAAGTTTTTGGTAAATGAGGTGTTAGGTAGAGGCTTATAAATATAAGTAACTTATAGTAAAAAGTAATTTATAAAGAGAAGTTAAAAAAAGTGGCTTCTCAAAAGAAGTTACTTTTTCTATTTTTTATAAGTAACTTTTTTTACTCTCAATCCAAACACAGCTAACTTCTTCTACTTCCATTAAGTCACTTTTTCTACCTTCAATCTAAACATAATGGATTTATGATAAGTTACTTATTTTTAAAAGTTCCTTATCATAAGCCACTTATAAAAATAAGTTACTTTTCATAAGTCACAGCCAAACGGGCCCTTATTAAAATTAATAAGGGCCCAAACAATCACATGCGTTGGATAAAAAAGTAGCTGAAAGCTGCTTATCTTAAGAAGAATAAGCTTTTTTAAAAAGCTCCATCATTTTGGATTAAATACCCAAACACACATATGATAAGTTACTTATTTTTATCTAATAAATTACTTAATGTGACTTATAGCCCTCATCCAAACACTCATTAATAATTTGACTGACCAAAAGAATCAACGCCATAGTCGTGGCCTACATTTGGATAGAGATAAAATTAGGGAAGAGAAACTAAAAGAGAAAATTCACAAAAATAATAATTTTTTTATCATTTATGAAATATTTTAAATTTAATATTCATTTTTTCCTCTTTTCTCTCTATCCAAACATAACATAAAAGATCAAAATAAATTTTTTAACTTAGATCTTACACTTTGACTCACCATAATATACCACTCAGTTTAACAATATAAGCAATGTGTACACAATTATCATAAAACAAGAAAAGCATTAAGTAGATCATTTTTTTTCACATTTGCCCTTATTTATGAAGGGTGCATATATTTTTTCATATTACTTCTATCTCTATTATGCATTTACATTTCTTCCTCCCTCCCTCCTATCTTATTTAATATAAGTTAACAGGATTAAAATTGTCAAAAACTCATTTATTACCCTACAATTATCTTATATTTTGAAAAAAAATTTTGGGTATAAGTGATCTATATTGTGAAATTTAGTGGCAGTTCTTATAGTTTTAACTATTTTATAATTTAGCTAGTCTCTCTAATTTAAAAATTAAAATCACACACACAATTAATCCAATGACTAAATTATAAAATAGTTAAAACTATAAATATTGTGTTGCAATTAGTTGAAGTTTAGAGATTGCATTGCAAAACTATAGGGACTATAAAATTAATTTCCCTAAGCTGTAGTGCGACACTTGATTTGCTAAACAACAAATTTTTGGGTAGTAAAAAATTAATTAACTTAGTTATGTATAATAAGGTTAAGGGGCAATTTTCCCTCATAAATTTCCATTGATAATCAATTTTGTCTTCAAAATTTTTTGAGGGGTAATTTTGCCATTGTCATTATCTCAGTTAATTTTGATCATTAGTTTACCAAATATCATAAACTAATTGTTCACATGTCATCTTGGTTATTGCTGTCACAGTGTAAATTTGACCATGAAAGTCTATGTTTCTAATTTATTTTTTAAAAGTTAGATTTGAAGCTTTTGACCTAAATTTGCACCTTAACAAAAATACAGGGTGACATATAGACTATCAGCTCGATATCTTTGGTCAGCTAGTACTTAAAATACAGAGAAAACTTTCGAGACAAAATTACCTTTTAGTAAAAACTTTCAAGACAAAATTGTCTCTTAACCTTTTGTACTAAATGTGTGTTATTATCCCTAAAATATTTTTTTAATCATTTACATTATAACTACCTTTAATGAGATTCTCTTATTATATGCAATTAGATAAGAATACTTTAGAAAAATAATTATTTTATGAGACAAATTAAATTGTAATCAAATATTTAATTATAACTTACATAAAGTCATTATCTACTTCTGGTTGTGAATCTTCAACTAGTGTCCAAGCCATTTGTAAGCCCCTAAACCTAGGTTTTAGAAGCCCTTTTTCTGTATGTCGAGACAAAACTCCTCTCACATACTTACTTCGTAAATTGTAAAAGTTATTTTAAAAAAACTAATCCAAACAAGTAGTCATCATCCTAAGAGCCTCTTTCTCCTTCACTATATTAAGTGAACTCCATGCACCTTTCACTACTATAAAATTTCATTCATGTGGCGCTCTTTTTAGTAGATTTTAAGTGCCATAAATATTAATGCCACTAAAAGTTTTTATGGAGCTCTAAAGATTTTTTGGGTGAGTGCCATAGGAAGCTTTTTTTTCTTTTTCTTTTTAATAGAGGCAATCAAAATTGATTGCCTCTATTCATTCTTGTGGCGCTCACCCACAAGAGTTCAATCAAAAAATATTTGATTGACTCCTATGGCGTTCCCCACAGGAGTTAATCAATTTTTTTTTATTGACTCCTATGGATGAGCGCCACAGGAGGCAGTGAATTTTTTTATATAGGTAATTAATTTTTTTATTCATTTTTTTTGTGCTTCCAAATTTAAATCTAATTTAGAAGAAGGAGAAGTTGTGAGATATTAGCTTCCAGTACACTTTTTATTCATTTTTCTTCTTCAAGTAGATTTGAGAACTGTATTTATTGAGTAAAAATGAATATGAAATAAATTCAATATTTATGAACTGCAACTCAAATATTAAATATAATATGAATATTTAAATTATCTCAGTTATTTTTCAGCATATAAAAATGAGAATAAGTTTAAAATTTAAAAACTTATAGTGCATGTAGAAATTTTAACAAGAGTGAGATGAAACTATAAGTACAACATCTAGAAAAAAAAAGTTAGTAAAAAAAAATAGAAAGATGAGGTTGTATATAATTTTAAAAGAGGAAAAAAGAGTATGTGCTTAAGAGATCACTAAGATAGGGATGAGTGGAAGTAATGAGCCTAAAAAAAGTGAAAGCAGGAGAATAAATGAGTGTTTACCAAATGAAATAGAGAAGGAGGAGGAAATGGAAGTGGGAGTAAGAGTTGATATATAAATAGAAAAGGAGAGAGAAGTGGGAACCAAGATATTAGGGAAAAGGGAGAAAAAATTTAACAGACACGAGATGCTAAAAACTATGGGGACACAATGAGCTATTGTAAAAATATGAGCATAAATATAATAGGGTTTAGGCGGGAAAAGAAAATTTAAAAAGGACTTCCTACGGCGCTACTTTAAAAAAGTGACATAGGAAGGAGAAGAAAAAAAAATTAAACTCCTGTGGCACTTGTTCAAAGGAGCGCCACGATAGATTAATTGTTTTTTTTTAAAAAAAAATTATCGGGGCACTCGTTTGAACAAATGCCACGATATGTCAATTCCTTTTAAAACAAAAAACATATCGTGACACTCGTTCAAATGAGCGCCACGATAGGTCAATTATTTGTTTTTAAGAAAAGAGAGACCTATCATGGCGCTCCACTAGGAAGTACCCACTTCCTGTGGCACTCCTCTGAAATAGCGCAATAATATGTCTTTTTGTTTTTTGTTTTTTTAATAATTGGCTTATCGTGACCCTCCTTTAAAGGAATGCAATATGAAGTGTGTCACTTAAACCTTATTTTGTAGTAGTGCTTCTATTAAAAATTAAGATAAAAATACGTTCATCCGATTCTAAATATACGATTTGTTAATTTTTCACATTTGGCCCAAAATATAAGATATAATTTGTTCACATTTGTTAATTTTTTTTAAAAAAAAAACTTCATTTATTGATACTTCCTTAACAATAATTAAGAAAGAGAATGAGTAAGGGAATTAAACAAGATGTCCACAGTGTTTTAAAAAACATATGTTATATTAACCAATTTATCTGACTTTGTTAATTTAATTAAATTAAATTAATATGTTTTAGATTAAAGATTAGAGGAATACATAATTACAGACAGGAGGTAGTATCATATACTATATCCGGTCTACAATATACGGAACTTAAAATATATCACGAGAAAGAAGAAATGACACTTACGTAATTTAAATGTCCTAAAATGCAATTTTTTCCGCTTTTACATTTTTTGAGAAATGTGTTAAATTACATTGGGAATGTTATTTTAGAAAGGGTTATATAAATTATAATGAGTGGGTAAAGTTAAAAAATGAGTATTAATTGCATGGATAAAACAATAAAAAGAGTATTAATTAAACTAAAAGAAACTATGACTTCATTCCATCTAAGGGAGGATGGTAAGTAGAAAATGTGACAATTATCAGCAATAAAGGGTTAATTTCCTTGACGTACTATGTATATGTTCCCTTGAGCATCAAATTCAGAAACGAGAGACATGATAGTTTCATAATTGATTTGAGATACTAGCTAGCAAGTACTAAATGCGAAAGAAATAATCAGAGAGAGTCTCAACATATACATGCGTGTGTACTACTAACGGAAGCAATTATTTGTTCTGCTAAATACAAGAAGGCAGGGAAAGTCCCTCCATCTTAGTCCTTAGGTTGGTGCTCATTTATTTTGAGTTGTTAAGAAAGCAAGGCACAGAGAGATGGTTATGGAAGCGAAGCAGGTGAAACTTTTATTGCACATTCACTGTATCCACTCCTTTGCTTCCAACCCTCCCACCGACAATTGACACAAACACACAGACTCTCTCTTGACTCATTCACTACACTTTGCCTTACTCGCTCAAGTGTTATTGACTGTACCCTCAACTCCCCCATTTATTCCATTTCTTCTTCTTTCCTGATCTCTACCTTCCTTCTTCTCTCTCCTCTCACCACAAGAGGATATGGCAAAAGCAAACAAGTTCAGAGGTGTGAGGCAGCGCCAGTGGGGCTCCTGGGTGTCAGAAATTCGCCACCCATTACTGTAATCACACCTCAACTAACACAAACCTACCTATGATCTTCACACACACACACAAATATAAATTCTCTCATTCTTCTTCTTACTCTCTCTCTCTCTCTTACTTGTGATTTGTTTGCGTGTGTGTTCAGGAAGAGACGTATATGGCTGGGGACTTTTGAGACGGCGGAGGCAGCTGCTAGGGCATACGACCAAGCTGCGATATTGATGAATGGTCAAAATGCGAAGACCAATTTCCCCAGCTCAATGTATCATCAGCCGCAAGATAACACTACTACTACTTCTTCTGCTTCTTTATCTCCCAAGGGTCTTTCGGATTTACTCAGCACGAAGCTCAAAAAGTGTTGCAAAGCTCCGTTGTCGTCTCCCTCGCTCACTTGTCTCAGGCTTGACGCTGATAATTCTCATATTGGTGTGTGGCAGAAAGGAGCTGGACCACGTTCTGACTCTAACTGGGTCGTCAGGGTCGAGCTCGGCAACAAGGATCATCATCAGGCCAAGGACGATTCTGATAATTCGCCGGTGACGTCATCATCGGTGCCGGAGACTGGTGCACAGGCAGGTAATCTGGTGGTGGATGAAGAAGACAGGATTGCAATGCAGATGATTGAAGAGCTACTTCACTGGAACTACCCTTGCTCTTCCACTGCTTCTCAGGAATAGCAAGCTAGCCTTCCACCGTATCAGCTTTCAATATAGGATATATGTGCCCATCTTCTGCAGTGTTTTTCTTTGTTTAATTCTCTTTAAAATATAGTTCGGTTTAACTGTAATTGTTTTAAGCCATAACTTAGATTATTTAAGAATAAATTGAAAGGGAAAATAAAAGTCAAGGGACGCAATATAATAATTAATTATGCTCAAATGTTTATCTGGAATTGAAGCATATGTGTACGCACAAATGTTATGATGTAGAATAACTTAATTAAGCTGATGCCATTGATCGATACAGGTTTGATTTCCATCTTTCTTCAACTAGCAAATTAATATAGCTAGGCACATATAGACTGGAAAATATGAAATTTTTTGGTGCTGACTAGTTGAAACAGTCTTTGGCAAAAAAACAAAAAAACTAGTTGAAACAGTCTTTGTAAGTGGGCATCCAAATTTCAAACAAAAGGAGAACAAATTACTACAGATTAATTGCTTCGATTATTATTGTGATAAAGGCATTTACAGCTGTCAAATGGAGCAACTTGTGTAGGCCACATCAGCACGTTTAGAATGATTTAATGTTCAAGCGACTTGTCTTGTAAATATGGCCTCTTCATCCATAAATTATGCCGGCTGCATACAATTAAGCTGTGCACGTACAGTTTTTAAGATTTTTCTCTCTCTCTCTCTCTTAATCAGAATCAGTCACTATATAGTATATACAACATGTACAGTTGAATGAGAAGGACATCCAAATCCAAATAATACAATACAGAGAAGATTATCCATAATTATTTGGTAAAAGTATAACATTGAATATAAACCTTTTTATTTAGGGTGAAAATAGTTTTCACATATTCTGAAATAAGTATGTAAGAGGAGTTTTGTCTGAACTTGGACAAACACTTCGATTTTAGAAGTAAAAATAAACACTGTTGAAAGTAATAAAATTCAGGGTCTTCTCATGTCATGAGGTTAACGGCAAAATCTGTCATTCACAAATTGGTATAAAACGTAAGAGTTGAGCAACTCTGACAAGTATTTGACTTTGCAAAATTAAACAAACTCAGACCCATTATTTTACGCGTCAAAAGATGGATGCAATATCACATGGCGAAGCCTGACCAAAAAAAAAAAAATCACATGGCGTAGCGACGCAGGCTCCATAATTTTGTTAAGAAATATCACTGGGCCATAATTTGAGAGAGAGAAGGGAGATGCAAAATGAACGGAAGCTATGCACAGTAGTGTTCAAAAAATTTCGTTCTCGAGATTTTAATTTCGGGAATTTTTCGGTCCCAGCCGGGACCAGAATCACTTTTATTGATCCTAACCCTGATCGGGACTGGATCACCCTTAGAGATCCCGGGATAATCCCGGTTTCGGTTTATATATATTTTTTTTAATTTTTTTAAAATTTTTTATCTTATAAATAAAAATTATCATTTTATTTATGTATTTTTACTCATATTTATTAAGTTATCTTTTTAAAATATGTGTATAACATCTTTAGTTGGAATTAAACCTCATATATTGCGATACTAAGTTTAACTATATACTGTATAA
>JBAGKO010000013.1:21349634-21366820 GCA_037177275.1 Acacia concinna
CGGGATTAGATTAGTTGTAAAAGAAAGGAAAATTTTCAGTAAAATACCTTCTTAAATTAGAAAACCTAAAAAAGGATGCTAACATTTGCAAAACCCAGAAAAGTGATAAAGAGAGAATCTAGGTTTTGTAAATTATAAGTAAAAGACCCAAATGCCCCTTGTAAATTAAAGAGGCAAGAAAAAGAGGAGGGTGGTACTGTGATCACTAACAAAAGAGGGTAATGATAGAGAAAAATGTATTAATTTGGTTGGTGATGATATTGTCAAGGAATGTTAAAATTTGTTAGTAATTACGATATTGAAATAGTCAAACCCTTTAAGGAATTGATCAATAGTTCAAGTTGATCTAATGTCAAGATAGGTATCGTGGTTGTTGTTATGAAGTTTTTAGTTTTTTGTCAATCCCCTTAATGTACTTGTCAATGTATACTAGTTTTGTTAATGGCAAAATATTACGATATATATATGGTTATTATATCAATAGAGTTACTAGTGTTGATAACTCCATTATGATTACAATGAATATAATTACATATTTAGTTAATACCAATAGTTACTTTATTTCCAATTGAGTTGACTCTTGAGTTTGATAAATCTAAAACAATAATGGTTGTGATTTAATTTTGGTGTCAAGTAGTTTCTGGTTTTATGTAAATGCCCTTAATGTACTTGTCAATGTCATTACTACTTTTGTAAATCATATGTACTCATTGTAATCATAATGGAATTATCAACACTGGTATTTCATTGGCATAATTACTATATATATAGATATCATAATGTTTCACCATTAACAAAACTAGTAATGACATTGATAAGTACATTAAGGGGATTGACCAAAAACCATAAATTTCATGACAGCAACCACTATACATATCTCAATAACAGACCCACCTAAACTATTAATTAATTTTTTAAAGGGTTTAACTATTTCAGTATCGCAATTATCAACAAATTTTAACATTTCCTGACAGCACCACCACCAATCAAACTAGTATGTTTTTCTCTGTCATCGCCCTCTTTTATCAATTATCACAGTACCGCCCTCCTCTTTTCCCTGACAGCCTCTATAATTTACAAGGGGCATTTGGGTATTTAGCTTATAATTTGCAAAATCCAAATTCCCTCTTTGTCACTTTGTTGGGTTCTACAAATGTTAGCATCCTTTTCCAAGTTTTCTAATTTCAGAAGATATTTAATTGAAATTTTCCCATATATTATTCTATAGCATGCTTATTTTTAAAAAAAATTACCCCTCAAATCCTACATATAAGATACAATTGATTATTTTTTGGAAAATTGCATTTTAATCCCGACCAATAGAATATACAACAATACGGTCCCGTGAAATTGCGTATTTGCAACAATTAATTTCAAAATAAAATAATAATTTCTCTCTCCCCCTTTGACTGATGTCATACTTCTCTCTCTCTCTCTATCAAATTATAGTTGTCAATGGCTTTACATAAAGTTGTCAATGACTTTACATGGAGTTGTTAATGGCTTTACATGGAGTTGTTAAAGGAAAATGCAAATTGGAAATAAGTATTAATTGCGAGGATAAAATTGGAAATAATCATTAATTATGAAGATAAAATTGGAAAATGAATACTAATTATCTTATAAGTGCCCTATATTGTGGACCAAGCCATTATTCTAGAAGTGCATTATATTATGGATTGGAGGAAGTGTGTGTGTTTCTATTGACAACTTAATGTAAGCCATTGACAACTCAATGTAAAGGGAAGTAATTGACGACTCAATGTGAAGCCATTGACAACTCAAAGTAAAGGGAAGACATTGACAACTCAATGTGAAGGGAAGCCATTGACAACTCAATGTAAGCTATTGACAAATCAATGTAAAGGATAGGGCATTGAGTTGTCAATAGCTTACATTGTGTTGTCAATGTCTTCCCTTTACATTGAATTGTCAATGGAAGAACACTGAGTTGTCAATGGCTTATATTAAGTTGTCAATGGAAACACAGGGACTCCTTCCGGTCCATAATATAAAGCACTTCTAGAAGAATAGCTTGGTCCACAATATAAGGCACTTATAAGATACTTAATGCTCATTTTTCAATTTTATCATCGTAATTAATGCTCATTTCTAATTTGCACTTTCCATTGACAACTCTATCTAAAGTCATTGACAACTCCATGTAAAGGCATTGACAACTTTATGTAAAGCTATTGACAACTAGAACTTGAGAGAGAGAGAGTGATTGACGTTTAACGTTTGGCGTCAGAGGGGGGAGAGAAATTATTTTTTTATTAAGGAAATTAATTGCAAAAAAGTCCCACGAGAATTTTTTGCAATTATGCGATTTCACGGGACCGTTTTGTCTTATATTCTATTAGTTGGGACTAAAACTCAATTTTCTCAAGTTTAAATTATTTACCTCGAGCTACTAGATGGAAAGGGAATAACTTTGAATCTTTGAGCTTGTTCAACTTGTAGGAGAGAGAGTTTGTACTTTTGGTTGAGAATGGGAAAAAGAATTCAAATAGGAATGGAAGTCAAACTACTCTGACAATGGATTAATCCTTTCCAAGTATCAACCTATTCCTTCGCCAGCTCACCAAAGTCAAGAGTCAAACAAGATGGTTGTTAATCCATGTAATGGGCTTTCCATTCATCCAAGCCTAACAAACTTAGGTCCAAAAATTTCTCTAGTACCAATAAAGGAAGGGTCATCGAATCAAGTCTATTGGCCAATGTATCTCCTCTTCAAGGGCGTCCTGTCTCAGTAGGTAAAAGGGCCCACGTTGTGGTTAGTGGCAAAATGAATATTGCTGATCCAATGTGTGAAGCCCATAGAAAAGACAAGGTTGAAACTGTTATTTTTCATCCTAACTTTGTTGAAGACATGCAGCCTATATCAACTCTTGCAAGGGACCCCCATATTGCTACGCCAAAAGTAGATTTAAAGAAAATAAAAAAATGGCTAGGACTCGCGCCATCACACCATGGCCAGAATTAAATGAACCACCAATTTTGACAAGTAATAATGTTATATAGCTTGATCAAATGCAAGAAGGAATTATAACATAAAAGGAAAGTAAGCCACTTGACAGGTAATTTTTTCCCTTCTTCTTGTATAATTTCTTCTAGCTTTATGATTATTTCCTTGTGGAATTATTGTAGAGCTAGGGCATATCTTTTCCTCAAATTTTTAAGGACATTGTCTCTAAATACAATATTGATGTCATGGGCCCCCTTAAGACCAGAATTAGTAGTAATAGAGTTGATAGAGTTGTTTGCCTTCTAGGTTTTAATAATTGGTTGAGGGTTGAAGCAACTGGTTTTACTGGTAGAATTTGGTTACTTTAGAATGAATGGAACACGTCAATTAATAGCGAATTGGTACATTATAGTATTAAATGTAATTGCTCCAACAAGATGACATTTACTACAATTGTTTATGAGGAGCCAAGAGCAAAAAATATAAGGGATTTATGGTAAGCTTTGAATATGCTTTTTGGATGTTCCCCAGGGCCTTGGTTGATTTTAGGCGATTGTAATGCCTATCTAAATTCCATGAATAAAAGTGGTCGTAGTACGCTGAATTTGTTTTCAATGAATCAGTTTTTGAATTGTATTGACTCTTGCAACATATCCAAAGTGCTTATAGTGGGTGATAACTTCACATGAGGCTGTAAGGATACACATGAGATACTATATTGGGTCTTTTGTAACTAAATGTGGGAATCTTCTCATCAGGACTACAGTGCTTTTCATCATCTAAAATTCAAGTCAAATCATCGGGTAATTGTCATTTCTAGTGTGTATCAACCTTCCAGCAATCATCAATCACAATTTATGTACCAAGTTTCACGATGCCTTGAAAATGGATTTAAAGATTTAGTTCAATCAGCATAGTAGGACAAGAACTGGGATAAGGGAAGAGACTCTTTCTTATCAACTGCTCCTAATTGGAATCGTCAAGTAGTGGGAAACCTTTTTATGAAGAAAATAATTCTTATCAGGAGACTAGAAGGCATTGTCAGGTGTTTGTTGTCCAACAATCATGGCGGCCTTCAGAGATTGCAATATAAGCTTTAGAAGGAATATACCAAAGTAACTAATAAGGAAGAACTTATGTGATTTCAAAAATCACACTGTAGTTGGTTATAGTATGGCGACAAGAATACTTGATTCTTTCATATGTCAACCAAAATAAAGTGCAAAGACAAACGAGTTGAGGCTTTGCAAAATGAAGCTGGTGACTGGATTTGTGACCAAACAATTTTTTAGGAGATGGTTTTGGACTACTTCAAAAATCTCTACTCTATTGACTCTGATGTCCTTCCTCTTGACTCATGGCCCAAAGATTTTTCCCTTCTTAATCCTGTCATCCTATAGTACATTCAAAAGAAAATATCCACCATTGAAATAAAAAATGTGGCTTTTGAAATAGGGGCTTTTGAAGCTCCTAATCTATATGGTTTGCAGCCTCTTTTCTTCCAATCCAAATGGGATATTATTGGTCAAAAGGTGAGTGACTATATCGTCTATGCTTTCAGGGATCCTTTGAAAATTAAAGAAATGAATGAAACAAACATTGTCCTGATCCCAAAGGTTGATCACCCATCCTTTATGAAAGATTTTAGACCCATCTCTCTCTGTAACGTTTGATACAAGATCCTCAACAAAGTTCTATCAAATAGACTTAGAAATCACATGGGCTTTCTAATTGATCAAACCTAATACAATTTCATTAGGGGTAGACAAAGTTGTGATAACATCATTTTAGCATAAGAAATTATCCACTCTGCACACCAAAAGAAATTGGAAGGGATATGTTGCAATCAAGAGTGATATAGAGAAAGCGTTTGATCACTTGGATTGGAGTTTCATTCAATTTAACCTTCATTCTCTTGGTTTTGGTAACCACTTTATTGAGTTGGTGATGCAGTGTATTTTATCCACTACAATGAGATTATGTTGTAATGGCTCCCCGTCAAGCACTTTCACTCTTAAAAGAGGTGTTAGGCAAGGTAACCTATTAAGCTCTTGTCTCTTCACTATCTGCATGGAGAGACTCAGTTAATTAATCAATCATCAAGTTTAGCTTGGGGAATTGGAATCCCTTCCGCTTTAGCAATAGAGGCCCATATATTTCCTATCTCTTTTTTGCATATGATCTCCTGTTTTTCTCTGAGGCATCCTGTGCTCAACTTGAATGCATCCTAAACATCATATCCTTCTTCTGCCAGGTTTCGGGACATAAGATTAGCCTCCCCAAGTCCAAGCTTTTTGTTTCTCGTAATGTCCATTTGAGCAGAGCTATCCAGTTCAACCAATTGCTGGGTATTCAACTCTTCTATGATATAGGGAAATATCTTGGGGTGCCTCTTCTTCATAAGAAAGTTACCAAGCTAACCTTCACTCCTATAGTTTCAAGAGTTCCCCAAAAGCTCACGAATTGGAAGGGTAGATTTCTGAGTATGCTTGGGAGACCCATCCGCATTAAATATGTTCTTTTTATTCCATTTTACCAAATGTAATCTCTCTTAATTCCAAAAAGCATTCTGAATGAGATTGATAAGATCAGTCAAAACTTCTTTTGGAATCAAAGAGATCAGGGTCTTAAAATGCATCTAATTGACTTGGTTTCAAAGACCTACGACTCTAAAACAAGGCTTTCATTATGAAGCTTTGTTGGGCATAGCTAACTAAGCATGATTCTCTTAGGGTCTAGTGCATTCATAATAAGTATACATGCAAAGACGAAAAATTGCCCAATGTTACAAAGAAAAGAAATCAATCAGTCGTTTGGAGCGCAATCAATACAATTTGGGATTCTTTCAGGAAAGCGGCTAAAATTAAAGTTAGAAATGACCATAACACCAATGCTTGGTGGGAATTGTGGTCCAACCTTGAGCTTCTTCTTTTCTATTATGTTGACAAGAACCATATCCTCATAAATAATAATGACCTTGTTGTAAACTTTGTCAATGTCTCTAGTTTTTCTTGCCTAACTGGGTGGTTGATCTTCTCGTAGAAATGCCCCCACTTCATCTTGTTGAGTCTGAGTCGAATTCATTATATTGGAGACCTTCCTACAATAGTATCTTCACCATCAAGACCGCTTACAGTCTATTAGTTGATTGCATAAACCATAATCATGGCTCACCTTAGAAAAGCTTATGGCGGTGGCCAATTCTAGAAAAACCAAAATATTTTATGTTGCAAGCTTTTTGTGAGAGTCTTCCAACAAACTCTCTTAGAGCGAATTGAGGGATATGTGAGCATAAGTATCATAGAGAGGAGTCCATTATCCATACCTTGAGAGACTGTGAGATAGCTAAATTTGTATGGCTTTCTACAGTTAACCATATATACTATATTACTTTTTTTAGTGGTAATTTGTAGGACTAGTTACTTTGGAACAATTGTCACAACGTCGGGTCAATATCTTTTTATAGATAGCCATAGTTAAAAGTGTTCGGCCTTGTATGCTAGAGCATTTGGAAAAACAAATGCCATCAAGTTTTTGAGGGAACTGACAACAATCTACAATCCCTAATTCATCAATGCAAATATTTGCTTATGGAAGTATTAAAGGTGGGAAATTTCGTCACCAAATTTATGATATTCCAAATAGGCCCTATGAGAAATGGTCTCCCATAACAAAAGGATATGTACGGGTTGATGTTGATGGCTTAGTGAAATCCAACTGGAGAGCATTTATGGGTAAAAGGACATGTTCATCAACTATGTTAGAGACTTTGGCTATATACACAAGTCTTAAGGTATGCAAGGAAATGCGCTTCTTTAAAGTTTTCATGTATTCTAACTCTATTGAATCTATCCACACTTTAATGGTTGATGCTGGGAATTATAATCCACTCCATCATGAGATTGAGGAAGCCAGATCCTTCGTTTTTTCATTTTGGGATCTTCATATCATTCACGCTCACAGGGAAGCCATGTTATGTGTTGACTTTTTGGCTAATATGGCACACTCTATGAACATGGAGTTAATCTTAATTGATTCTCCTTCAGCTCCATGTTCAGACCTAGTGTCAGCTAATCGAAGTTGACATTGGGTGTTATTATGTTCCATTTTTTTGTTGCTCCCTCACGGTTTAATACCATTATTTATCTCTCAAGTGTAATGCTTGCCAATATTATCCCCAAAAAAATTATACAACTTGGTTTATATATATATTGAATCCAAATAATTAAATATTAAATCCATTAACATCTATATACTCCTTCTAGTCTACAATATATGACACTTTTAAAAGGAAGGCATGGTCTAGAATATAGGTCACTTCTAGTTTAATTATTGCTCACTTTCTTGTTTTGTCCCTGTGGTTAGTACTTATTTTATAGATTTGTCCACTCATTATATCCCCTCTCTCAAATAATATTCCCAATGCAAGTAAACACATTGATCAAGGAGGATAAAATTGGAAAAATTTTACATTTTAGGACATATTAAATGACTTAGTTTTTTTTTTGGTGATATTGTTTAAGTGCTTTATATTATAGAGCGGAGGGGATGTATGCTTTATCATACTTTAGAAAAAAAATTTTGAGTAAAATATATTGACCACCCCTCTATTTTAATTAAATTACACAAATTTTCCTTTATATTTTAAAACTATATGTAGACCTCCCTTAAAATTAAAATACATGTTAAAAAAACCTTCCTTGCAATTTGAGATTTTATTTTCATCCCTCCAATTGTTAGTTGACTGTTGAATTTGACTATTAAATATTTGTTTTGACCAAAATGCTTCTCTCTAAACAAATGAATAAATATTTATATTTGCCTAAAAATAATTATTTATACCAAAAATATAATTATAAAATATATATTTTCACCATTTCCAATACATTCTATTATAAATTTTAAATTCTTATTAATATTTAATGAAACTTATTTTTTTAGTATACTTTTAAGGTACAAGGAGTCAAGAACCATTTTTACCCTAACAAATTTACGCCGACCGTTAGTTAATGTCAAGTTTGACTGTTAAATGACACCATGAGCTCAAATGTTTTGGGGGTAGTTATGTTTTGGGATCTCTTCACTATCTTTGGGATTCAAGTATAGTCAAAGAGGAGGAGAAAGGGATTTTGGGGAATATTATTTTAATATTAGGGATAAATCTTAGATGCGAGTTGATAAAGAAAAAATATTTAAAGATTTGACAGATCATGATGGTAGAACCATATGCGATCTGGTGGATCTAGAGATCGTAATGATTGAACCATATATGATATGGATTATAATAGTGAAACTTTTCAGCTCATGATACCATTTAACGGTCAAACTTGACATTGACTATTTGTCAAGGCAAAAATAGTCCTCGAAAACTTTTGGATACTCAGTGTTTCTGGATGGTTACTTTCAAGACAAAAAATGGTCATTGAAAAACTTTTGAATACCCAGCACTCCTCGGTGGTTATTTTTGAGACAAAAATTGTCCTTATAAAACTTTCGAATACCCAATGCTTTTGGGTGGTTACTTTTAAAACAAAAATGGTCATTTTTCCTACTCTTAAATGACTAAGACATATTTCTTCCTTCCTTCCTTCCTTTTCTTTTGCCACAACGCCATAATTGACAAAATATTTAAAAGGTATTCCCTCCATCCAAAATTATAAGAAACAACCATTACCTTTACTCTGTCCTAAAATAAAAAACATTTGAAGAATGTTTTGTGTTTTAATTTTTTTTATAGTTTTTCCATTTTTTTAATAATACCAATATATTAATGCTTATGTTAACTATAAAAATTATCATTCATGAGGAGAGAAGTTGAGGAAGTGATGAATTTTAATAATAGTATTTTCTCTCTTATTATTTCATATCTCCTCATTAATAAGGGTATTTTAATAAAAAAATAATAACAATTCTAACATAATTATTGTTCTTAACTACCACTTCGAACAACGAGATTTGATTAAACGTCTCTTATAAATTTGGGGTAGGGGAGTATATTTTAATTTACTATATGTTATTAATAATGTAAATTTGAGATATCATATAACTTATACTTATTTGAATTTTTTATTTTTTAATATATTTTTTCGCAAATATTTATAAACACTTCTATTAAAGCATGCATCAGTTAAAAGAATTAATAATATTTTAAATAAGTTTTCTAAGTCTGCATTATTATTTTAATTAATTAAATATTCATCACAATATGAAAAAAGAGATAAATATTTGGAAAATTAAAAAATAAATTAATAAAAATAAAAAACTTTTACATTACTTAAACAATTTAAAAAAAACGAATGAGTAATGATGAAGGGAAAATTAGTAAATAAAATGTATTTTAATATTAATTTTAATTAGACAACAAAAAATTCTTAATAGATAACGGTTTTAATTTAAGTATGTGTTTTCAAAATAGAAGAGAATGAAATGCCTGTGATTAAAGCAAAATGCAAGAAAGTTAAAGTATTTTACTGAAAAATTTATATTAAGAAGGCTTTAAGCATGAGTTGACACAATTTTATTGACTATAAATGCTAAAATGGTAAACTTGGCATGCTAACTTATAAGATTAACACATTCTAACGTAATTTTGTAATTTATAAATAAAAAAGTGGTAAACTTCAATCCTATGTAAATATATATCAAACCCGAATGGAAATTGGGCCTTGTGTCAATATTATTGGCACATTATCTTTTAATTTATGGTAGAGAGGCAAAAATATAAATGTCATTTTTCTAAAATTGTGCCTAACACTATTTTTTTTCGTAATAGTGTATGTGTGGTTATAAAAGTGGGGCAGAAATACATGACTATTAAGTTTAACCTTTTTTTTTCACTTTGAACGCTTATATGGATAATAACTCAGTTAAAGTTTTAGCTTAGATGATGGTGGATACCAAAAAATCCATATCTATCCACATATATTAATTCATTATTTTTAAAAAAAATAAAAAAATGCTTAATTTGCTTGAGACTGAGCATAGAAAATTATAGCATCGGAATAATTCATAAATAATAAATTAATATCAATAGGTAGATATGGATTATTATTATTTTTCTTTTTTACCCATTATCACTTAAGCTAAAACCTTAACTGAGTTATTGTTTATATATGCCTTAAAAGTGAAAAAAAAAATCAAACTTAAAGGTCAATGTATATTTTTGTCCTATTTTTATAACCACATAATTACTGTTGTACAAAAAAAAAACACTTAAATGTTGGGTACACTTTTAAAACAATCATATATATATGTATGTATGTATTTTTACACATTTACCCTTGGAAAAATCCCATATAAAGAATATTTATCTACCAAAATTTTAATTTGAGTCATTGAATTTAAAAAATTATATATTAGGTTATGGGTCTTAATTAAGGATTTAAAATTTTAGTCAAATTACATTTATATCCCTTAGTTTTATTAAAAAGTATGATCAATTAATTTCTTAAAAGTATGAGTATAATAATTGAAAAAGGTGAATTCTTATGTATAATAATATCAATCGACTGTCACAATAGATTCTAATTTATTCTAAATTTTTTTATATAACTAAATATCAAATATAAAAATAATATTAAGTATTGTTAGTATTTAGAAAGAGATATGAGAATAAGAACAAATAAGTCTTATAGTACTTCTTAAATAATTAATTAATAAAGTAATTAATAGAGTTATTTTTTTAAGTTTCTTTTTATGATTAAGGGATAAGAATGTAATTTGACCAAAAATTTAAATATCTAATTAGGACGCATAACCTGATATATAATTTGTTCAGTTCAGTAACTCAAATTATAATTTTAGCAATTTAAACGTCTTTATATGAGATTTTCCCTTTACCCTTTAGTTTAACCCATAAAAAGGTGATACGGATTTTACAAGTTTTGTTGACGAGTCTTGGCCGCTGGTCAAGACTCAATTGCCTCAAAAAGATTTAAGCGACTTTGTTTGGTAACAGTGAGTGAGTCCGATTTTCGACACTTCCCATCTTTAGCATCTCTATTGCCTAAAATTACACTATTTTATATAGTTTTTGGTATAAAATATGAGGATAATTTATTTTTTAAAACAAATAACATTTAGTATCCTTAAATATTTTTTAATAGTATCTAGTATCATAAAATAATTTTTTGTGCACTCTTTGAGATAAAATATTTTTTTGTAGCTCCCATTAACTAAGAAGCTGCATCCATAAGTGAAATGCTATTTCTTGGTATAGCTTGCCAGATACTGGGGCTATTGAAAAAATATTTTATACCACAGATTGCAAAAAAATTATTTTATGATACTGGTGCTACTAAAAAAATAGTTGAGGACATTGATGCTATCTTTTTTCTTAAAAAATTTAAACTATCTTTATATTTTACCCTCAAAACAACTTAGTGGGTGTTTGGGTAGTGACTTCAGATAAAAAGTGACTTCATAGGAAAATTGACTTCAGAAAAAAAAGATGACTTTTGTCTGAATAGAAAGTAATATAAGTGACTTTTATTGTAAGGGAACTTTTTGAGAATGAGCTTTTTAATAAAAAGCTCCATCACATCTAAACAAATGTCTAAACATCCTTATATTGAAAAATTACTTCACTTTAGATGAGAAGCTACTTAAAGTGATTGTTCTCCTTTACCCAAACAGCCTTTAGAGTTTTGGACAGTAGAGGGTCAAGGAGAAAATCCAAACTCTTTTCAAGTACGCCACTTGTGGGGCAAACCCTTCTCACAGCGTACTAGTGAGAGAATATGATTATGATCATCTATTATTATTTATAGGGAGAATTTCAAATAATGATCACAGTTTAAAATTAATATCAAATCACTCTAAAAACAAGTGAATGAGTCATATGAACAAGTTATTGTAGACGTTTCACTTGTTCATATGACTCATTCACTTATTTTTGGAGTGATTTGATATTAATTCTCAATTATATTCCCTATTTAAAATTCTCCCTTATTTATATTACAAGTTTGGGCCATGTATCTTTGGATCTCATGGGCAGGACAATTTGGGCCACATGTTTGCAAATAAAAATATATCCTCTTAGTCTTTTGTATCTAGAGAACATGACAATTAAAAACAAAACTTAAATTTAATTAGGGTGCTGCGCAAAAATATGCTTTCACGGGTTGGTTTTAATAGCAGAGGCTACTGACTCACAATATTGTAAATTAAAGTCTGAACCCCTTCTAAAGGAAAGTGCCCACGGTTACTATCCAACTGTAACTCAAACATGACTACTTCTAATAGAATAATACTTATGTCTAAAAGAAAAATTCATATGTAATTTATCCACAACTTATATGGAGTTTAGTCATTTCCATGTTATTAAAAAAGATTCCTTAAAATTTTGGTTAAGAGTTCATTTGCAGCTAACTTTTTCGCACAGTTAAAAATAATTTCAGTTGCAAAATATGAGATTTATTAATTCCGAAGGCCTCATTAGTTTTTTTTAAATAAAATGATTTATATAAATGTCAAACTTGATATTTTTTTCACCAATATCTAAAACCATCAGCCTAATAATCATCCGCTATTTTTCTAAATCAAATACTCATTTACACGAGCTTTACTTACATAGAATAATAAAAAAAGGATGCTTGAAGCCTGGAATAACACCTGGTAGAAGAAAAATTCTAGAATAACAAAATTTAAAAAGATTATTTTGATGGTTCAGGACTTTGGGTAGTTACGATAATTCGGGCCAAAAAAAAAAAGTTACGATAATACTGCTAGCTCAGAGGAAAGATAAAAATGAGCGCAATATTAGGGAAGGTTACGGGAAGAAAACGTATACAGATATGTCCTGTGTCTCCGACAGATCACGGAATAAAGCATATTCCCCATTTCCTTTTCCTTTTCTAATTTCGGGATTTGAAAACAGTAGCACCCACTCTCCAGAGCCTTTTCTCTCTCCGCTTTTTCAATGGGCAACAAAGGGACAAATGATACGAGCACAGCATCAGTTTAATTTCTAACCCTTTTCCTTTCACCGAAATTTTTGATCTCCAAGCCGGACGGACCATGAAGTTCTGGAAGATCCTCAGCAACCTGATCGAGCAAACTTTGCCCGATTGGCGGGATAAGTTCTTGTCCTACAAAGATTTGAAGAAACAACTGAAGCTTATTTGCCCAAAAGACGCAAATGTTCCATCCACCAAACACCTTAAAGTGGAAAGCGAGGCTGAGCTCACCAAAGAGGTCAAGGATTTCCTCAAGCTTCTAGAGCTCAAGATAGACAAGTTTAACTCTTTCTTTGTCAAGAAGGAAGAAGAATATGTCATCAAATTGAAGGTAACGATTTTTTATCCCTAGTATTTCCTGTCTTGTATTTTTTAAACAAACATTTTATACCTCAGTTAGCTTATATCATGTTTAAAATATGACTTTTTAGATCTTATATTTCTTACATTCGATCTAAATTTTTTAGACCTTTACCATTCTCCCAAAAGTACTTTTTAATCTAGTTGTTTAAAATGTAGTCTGAAAACGTGACCTTTTAAACCTCACTTCCCTTATATCATATCTAAAATATGACTTTTTAGACCTTATATTTCTTACATTCAGTCTAAATTTTGTGTGTTTTTTTTAAAATATATACCCTATTTCTAGTGACTTCACTCATTAACATTTAATTCCAAACACACCAAATTGCAAGGAAATATATACATTGCTTCCATACATGTTCAGGAAAAAATTGTTAAGGAAAAAAAAGAAACATAAATAGATTTAGAGAGTTGGTATAGTGATATTTATATAAGCCTTTGTTACAACACATTAATTGAGAAGAAAAAGGAAGAGAGAGGGAAAAGGTGCAAAATGGTGCCTTCTTCCATTTATTGTTTTTTTTTACCAAAAAAATTAAGCAAGAACCTGAACGCGGTACAATAAGATAGAGAAGATTTGAGAGATGTTTATTAAAAAATGGGTGTAATCTATATAAGGCTGTCAGTGTCAGAGGATTTCTTTTTTCAATAAAATGCTTTAATTAAAAGTAAGACACAAACTGACAAGTAGGCCTACATTTTTTTGAGTTGGTGCTTTTTCATTGGGCAGTGTTTAAGTGACGTGGTGAACCTAGTGCACCTAAGAATCTCTCCATTTATCTCTGACCCAAAAAAGATACGAATCCAGATCACCTCCCTGTCGCCTCCTCATAAAACTCCACTGTTTTAGTTTTTTTTTTTGGGGATTTTACAAAAGGGATTGAAGTTCTTAGATAGCTGTCAACATATACTAAAAGAAAAATAATAATTTTTAACAATTTTTGATACAAAAAATAACTATCAACTTTTGAAAATAGAGTACAAGAACCATCAGAGTTAATGCCTTTAATGTCATTTAAGTCTAACATTTTAAGGTGCAAAAATAACTTTTAACTTATACCAAAAATACAAAAAGTAATCATAAATTTTTACATGCACAAGTAACTGAAAGTTGACTTTTGAAATATTAATTCACAAGTTTTCATATTACTTATGCAAGTTGGAATCCAAGAGAATTTTAATTATGAGATAACTAAGACTGATATGGATTATATCAACCCTACCACATGCAATGCGATCTTCCATCGCTTCCAGTTTTCTTCTCATATATCCTACCTTATAATATACTTAGTATTGGTTGTGAAATTACTTTAACAATTGTGATTATAGTAATTTAAAGGTTGGTGTTCATGTTGAATATTTTAGCTTTTGAAATTTGAGTGACAAATTTCTTTTAATTTGTCATTCTCGTTAGAATACAAAATGTGACTTTTTGAACAAGTTTTTATTTAAAGATTGTGATTTCAATATTTTAAAAGCTGGTGTTCATGTTAGATATTTTACCTTTTGAAATTTGAGTGACAAATTTATTTTACTTTGTCATTTTCGTTAGAATAAAAAATGTGACTATTTGAATAAGTTTTTATTTGACTTTTATCTTGGACGTGATGAAAGATCGCATATGAATATGGAAGAGTTAGGATAATCCATGTCACTCCTAATTATATCATAATTAAAATCCGTTTGGACTCCAACTTGCATAAGCAATATAAAAACTTGTGAATTAATGTTTAAAAAGTCAACTTTTAGTTAGTTGTGTGTACAATAATTTATGGTTATTTTTTTTTGTACTTTTGATATAAGTGAAGGCTATTCTTGCATCTTAAAATGTTAAACTTAACAAACGTTAATGGTATTAACTCTCATTGTTCACTAAAAAAAAACATTAAATTTTTGACGGAATTTGCCACAGAATTTTTGATGGAATTTATTTTTCTGACGGAATTTCCCACGGATTTTGCAACGGAAATCCATTTCCCACGAAATTTCCGACGGAATCCACCGTTGGAAAAAATGCCTTCGCAAATCCATTTCCCACGGAATTTTCATTCCGTCGCAAATTTCCTACGAAATTTCCGACGAATTTAAATTCCGTCGCAAATTTCCCACGGATTCCGTGGGAAATTCCATCGCAAATATTCTTTTAAAAAAATTTTAAATCTGAAGTGGGCTGCCACGTGTCGCCTCCTTGTGTCACCACTTGTCACCTTCTCATGCCGCCACATGTCTGTGCGTTTTAATTCTGATAATGTTGCCCTCCATTGTTCGAACCCATGACCTCATGCTTGTAATGCCTTCACACGCGAGGTATTGCCAGTTGTGTTGAGATGAATTTGTGAAATTTTATTACAATGTAATATATATAATATTTTTATATTTAATTAATTATTTATATATTTTTATATATCTAATATTATATGTTTTAATTTTAAATAAAAAATATTTAAAATTAATATTATAATGTTAATAAAATAATAATTACTTTTAATTAGGATTAATTAATAATTAATATATATTATTTGAAATATAAATATAATATTAAAAAATAATATTATAAATTTAATAAAATAATAATTATTTTTAATTATAATTAATTAATAATTAATATTGTAAATATTATTTAAAAAATTTAATTTATTTAAAAATAATAATTTTAAAATTTTTCCACAAAAAATTCCATGAGAAATTCCGTCACAAATTTCCCACGGAAAAATTCCGTAGGAAATTCTATGGGCAAATTTCCCACGGAAAAAATTTCGTGGGAAATTCTGTCGCAAATGTCAGAATTTCCCACTGAATTTTGTTCCGTGGGAAAATTTGCCACGGAAATAATTCCGTGGGAAATTCTGTTGGAAACATTTTCCATAGATTTTCCCATGGAATTTCAACATAATTTGCGACGGAAAAATTGTCTGTCACAAATTCCGTGGGAAAATTTATGTTTTTTGTAGTGTTACTACTTAATGGTGATCAGGCATTAAATAGAGACTAATAAATCAAGATTAAATAAACAAAAATAATATTAAAACACAACTAAAAAGTTCAAACATATTCTAATTCAAGAATCAGTTCATAGCTATCCTAGATTAAGAAAAGAATTAGCCACACATGGCTAAAAGAAAATCCATAACAGATTCAAAGAACAAGAGAAAAGAAGAGACGCTTCTTGGAATGGAGCCTTTGGAGTCCTATTTATAGATACTTATTGTAGTGCTTTAGGAAGAATCTTAATTGAAGAAGGAATGAATAAAGATAAATATCTATATTAAATCTTTGCATTCTTATCTTTTTCTTGGATATTTATCAACATCTATCTCTTTCTTGAATTTGAATTTAAAAGATGATTTAGATAAGTGGATTGATAGATATATGACTCATTGAGAATTAAAAATATAATCTTTAATCTAAATTCCTCAAAAAGATAAATAATTTCATCTTCATCCTCTTAGGTAGCATTGTACAAGTGGGAGAAGAAATCTTGCAAAATGACCCTCATGCCCTTCATTAATAAGGTGTCGCATTCTTATGACTTGGAAAGGAATTAATCTTGTGAAATCACCATTTTAACATATTTTAATTATAACTTATAAAAAAAACGTACATTAATTACAGGTAGCCACGTTTTTGCTCTTCATAGGTCATGGAAGGCATGAATTTGGGCTTAAGTGGTGGTCATAAGGCTCAATTAAAGAGCATAAGTCATAAGTTAACACATATAGACTCTAATCATGCTATAATTTGGCCTAAAAACATTCTTAAGGTCTTATTTTCTATGAATCATTTTTCCTATGCGAATTTCCACCTTTGTTTATGATCTATAATCTTCTTTCTTGGTTTGATTGTCTTCTTGACTTTAATTCATCAATTTCCCTATAATAAACACAACTAAAAATACCTTC
>JBAGKO010000013.1:21374701-21399938 GCA_037177275.1 Acacia concinna
GAAAATTTGTCTTAAAAGTTTATCTGTCATCTAATTTATCTTTTTTAAAAGTTCTGGTATAAATTTTCACTTTACTAAAAATATAGTGGATGATTTGTGGATTACCAGCTAAATATATTTGGTTAACTAACAGTCAACTGACGGTCAATTAATGGCAGGGGTAAAATTGCCCCACTTAAAATTTTCAGGATAATTTTGACTCTTTACCCTAATTAAAATGACATCCTTTGCAGGTGTACCAGCATGCCTAGTATATATGACATGTTCGTATAGGTCACTGATAAGACACTGTTTTACCGATAAAATTATCTGATCCGTTTTTATACACATAAAGCAGTGGTTCTTTACAATTTTTGTGCACACATATAGTGATTCTCTACAAATTTTGTATCTATACGCTGAGCTCAATTTTTTTTTTTTGGTGGGGACTCCTTTTCAATTTTTCCAAAATTGAACTCAAACACTGTACACAATCCTAGTAAAGCTGAATATATTTATTCAATTTATTGAGATAAAAAAAGACGATGAAGTAATTAATTTTTGAGCTCAAAAACCCTACACACAAGTACACAATCCATTGTTGAGATTTTGGTTACAGAGGTATACAATTTATCTCGTAAAAGTCTGGATGTCCCGCCTTACATGTGAAGACGGAAGATTGAAATTTATGAGAAGGATTTAAGTTTAAAGGCCTTATAAAATTTGGCTAATGAATATTTTGTTTTATGAGTTTGTGTGTATTCAAAAAAAGAAAAAAAAAGAATCTGTAAAAAGAAGAAAATTCTATTAACATTTTAAAAAGACATGGATTAAATTGAATTTTTAAATTTTCGGATGTGAACAGTAGCAGAATTTCGTTATAAGAGTAATGTGATTATCCATAAGAGTAATTGATTTTGTTACAATTTTCTGATATCTGTTTTTCTCTTTCCCTTTGTCATTATTAATCTAGACACTGACATTGACTGACGCATAGTGATAGAGGAGAGAGAAATATATCCATGACAGAGGAGAGATGAGATTTTCACTATAAGAGTAATGATATTATCCATAAGAGTAATATAATTTGTCAGTTTCCATATTACTTTTCACTTCAGCAAATTTGCAAAACAAATGAGAGAGGGGATTTTTAGTTATAAGAGTAATGTGATTACCCATAAGAGTAATGAAGTTCTCTAGTTTTCGAATTTTTTTCCCTTCAGCAAAATAAAAAAACCTAATTTGGTTTACAGTACTTAGTGTCTTTTTGAAATGTTAACAGACTTTTTTAAATTTTGTAAATTCAGGTGGTATTTAAATGTTATTTTTAAAAAAAAAAGAAAAAAAGAAAACCCTAAAATCAATAAAAATGGAAAAAAAGGGCTACAGCGCGTGTACTGGTGGCCTGTTTGGGGGGAGAGGAGGAGCTTTTTTGTCTTGTAGTGGCAAAAGGAGCTTTTTGATAAGTAGCTTATGGAATGAGGGCCTGTTTAGATTGAGCGGTTTGTTGACTTATGAAGGCGGTGATCGTTAAAAAAGGCAGCGTTGGGTATTGCAGTTGTTTGGCACAAGCTGATCATTAAAAGCCGGAGAAGCCAAAAAACGCCTGAAACCCATAAACTCAAATGGATGACTTTTGATGAGCGTTTTCTCTTTATGGAGGGAGAGAAGTCAGGCCTCGAAAAACGTACATGGATTTTATCTTTTTTCCCTTCGTTTAGCAAAGTTGATTTGAGGGGTTATTATTAATTTGCAAGTTGGTGACTGCAATGGCGTGTATGTGTTTTATTTTATTTAATTTTTTTTTTTAAGTTTTCCTTCATTTGAGGTTTTACATGAGAGTGATTATTATTTTTTTCTCTAAAATTAATGGGAAGAATGAAGAAAGAAAATTTTCACTCCATATAATCAGTATAATTTTTTCACATATATTACAACATTTTCTCCAAAATATAAGTCAAAAAATTTTAACATAAAATTCACTAAAAAAATTATGATAAGTCACTTTTTTACTTATTTCATCCAAACACAACTGACTTATAAAAATAAGTCACTTCTGCTACTTCTATCCAAACACAATTAACTTCTCATAAGTTAGTTATTTTTATAAGTTACTTATCAAAAGCCACATAAGCTAAATAAGTTACTTTTTATAAGTCACAGCCAAACGGGCTCTAAGACTGTTTGTCATGAGCTTCTGAAAAAAAGGAACTTATGAAGAAAAGTAGCTTTTTTCTATAAGTTAAAAAAAGTGACTTCTCCATTAGCTTTTACTTTTTCTCTTTCTCATAAGTTACTTTTTTTATTCTCAATTCAAATACAAGTAACTTCTTTTACTCTCTAAAAGTCACTTTTTTTACCTCTAATCTAAACACAATTGACTTCTAATAAATTATTTATCAAAAATTAAATAAGCCATATGAATTACTTTTCATAAGTTACAGCCGTTCTAAAAGTTGGGAGAGAGTCATGCCCAGCGGTGTATAAAAGGCGTCTCCCCTTTAACCCTATTCCCATCTCCCAGAATCACACACCCACTGTCCTTCGCTCTCTCTTCGGCGGTCGTCGAGGTTTCCTCTTAAGTTTCTTTTACCCCCGGTTGTTTTTCAGCTAACCAATTTCATTTGCAGACTTCTTCTAACCCTAACTTTACTACCTAATTTCCATCGGAATCTTCCCATCTCGCCGGTATTGCCTCTTCCTCTTCTAAAACCCTACTCTACTCGAGTTCTGGGTTTAAACCCTAGAAGTACATACACAGATTTATGCACTTATCTAGTTAGTCAGGATTCGTACTGTTCTTTTCTTGACTATTTCTACCATGATTGATTTTGCAGAACCAATGGGAGAGACTAAGGACGAAGGATATGAGGAGGAGCTTCTTGACTACGAAGAGGAGGAAGAGAAGGCGCCCGATTCCGTTGGGGCTAAAGTCAACGGTGAAGCGGCCAAGAAGTAAGTTGTTTATTTATTGACTGTTTTGTATGCCGTCCTTATCCATGATAGGATGAATTTTTCGTTGGATGCGATAGTTTGGGGATGGGCGGCGGTGGATGGAGGGTGTTATATTTTATCTCTTGAAAATGCATTTTGACTACATTTCTGGCAAGGCTTATGGCGCACGAGTGGTAATATAAATTATAATTATAAGTAGCCGGCCCAATACCTCCTGGCTACGGTTAAGATCTTGGTTGAGATGTATAACCCAGCAAATCTCATGCAGCGTGGATACAGAGTAGCCATGCTAGTTGTGATATTTTTGTAGCATACTTCTAATGCCCGAGCTAAATAGGGAGATACGGCAAAGTAAATTATTTTGAGAGGCAAATAGACTTTTGGATCTCTTCATTTCCGAGGTGGGAATATGGTATTTTCATTTATAGTCAATCCGAGCCATTTTTATCCATCCATTTAAGGAGAAGCTGCCACATCATTGCAAGTTGCATTTTTTCCAGATCAAACCAAGCCAAAATCTTTAGTCCCTTCGATCCTGTGAAAAATGAAATTCCCCCATCAGCCGATGATGCCAATGCTGCATTTTGTGAATGACGCCTTCATCCACCATTTTAAGTCCATATTTATGCAAACACAGGAAAACTTTTCAGTTTCACCCACTATAAATATTTGCATGCGATAGGATCTTGAAATATGAATCTTGATATTATTAAAAGTTTAGGTCAGAGAGAGTAGGGAAAAGAGGAGATAGAGAGAAACTGAAACATGCGTATAGGCTTTCATTAAGGGTCAAAATCTGTTCTTGCAGTAGGGGGTCTGCCTCCTTATATAGAGGAGCAGAAGTAACAGTGGGGTATCTCAAGTCAGGGTTCACTAGCGTCTACTGCTGACTAATCTAATGGCCACGGCTAGTGCCTTGCTTGGCCACGGTTGCTCCAAAGACAGCTAAGGCCACTCTCGGAAATTAACTAACCTAATTAATTCCTAAAACCCTAATCCCGAATTACAGTTCACAATTCAAATTACAACTTCATATCAGTATGCTAGTACCATTGTATTTTATGCCATGGAATATATGGTACTTTGGTAAATGAGATGTTAGTATGCCAACTGCCATGTACCTTGGGCTGAAAAATTGTCAAACATTGATTTCGTTTGTGTAAATTATTTTACCGAAGTATCCCAAGTCTCACTAACAAACAAAATGAACACTGTTATTTGGGTATTTTATTCATAAAGAAATCATGAACACTTTTTAAGTTGTTTTCTTGCAAAATTGATGCAAAGTAATGAGGAAATCACTACAAGATCTTGGATTTGTTGTTTTACCAAGGAAATGGTATTCTAAAATGAATTCATTAGATGTAGAGAATGGGCTATAGTGAGTTTTAGTGCTAGGAGAGACCTTTGCCTTAATAATAGTTATGGTATAAATCTTTTACTCTTCTTGCTAGGAGTCTGATGCTGATTTTGAAACATTGCAAATATAATTTGAATGGAATACATGAATTATGCTAAGTTGTTTTATGTTATATACATTGATATTTACTTGGATATGTTTCTGTTTGCAAGTTTCCCCATTGGCTGCTCAAATATATTCCTTTGTTTCTTCTTTTGCAGGGGATATGTTGGTATACACAGTTCCGGATTCAGAGACTTCCTTTTGAAGCCAGAACTCCTCCGTGCTATTGTGGACTCAGGATTTGAGCATCCATCTGAAGGCAACTATCCAATTATCTTATTCCTTATTAAATATAATTTGCTGAGTTATTTTTTCATTGACCGTCATTTAAGGTTTACTTGTAATTTCAAATATGTATGAAAGAGATTATTTCCTTTTAAATTGATTTAGTACCATTTTTGTTAGATTTGTTTGTTCTGTCCTAATTTATCATCATGCTTCCTTCATTACGAGTAGAAAGGGTTTTGGAAGTTCTTCTGAATGGTTGAATAAGCGACACTTTTGTAAAGATTTCCTTGCTTGTTTGTGAAAGCTAAATGTGCTTCCTCCATGAGCTCTTTTTAATAGTTTTGCCTTTTTAAAATGAAGATGCTTATGAATTTGTTTAATTTATATATTACAGGTAATACTTCTACCATAATCTTGTTTAAGAGAACTATTGTGGTTTGGTAAACCTATCAAATTTAAAGGGTCAAAGGTTATTTTACTTAACACCGGTTCCTCCGACCCCATTTTCTTTGGTTCACCATCAGTTCAACATGAGTGCATTCCTCAAGCAATCCTAGGAATGGATGTATTATGTCAAGCTAAATCCGGAATGGGGAAAACTGCTGTCTTTGTTCTTTCAACGTTGCAACAAATTGATCCTGTTGCTGGCCAAGTTTCTGCCCTTGTTTTGTGTCATACAAGGGAATTGGCTTACCAGGTATTTATGGAGATTCAATACGTGAAAACTTTTTGGAGATTTATGCCTCATTTAGTTTCTGGTCTAAAGATATTTGTGTGATTTGGTTGTGTAGATATGTCATGAGTTTGAGAGGTTCAGCACCTACCTGCCTGATCTCAAGGTTGCTGTATTCTATGGAGGTGTCAACATTAAAGTTCACAAGGATCTGTTAAAAAATGAATGCCCTCATATCGTTGTTGGAACTCCTGGAAGAATACTAGCATTGACCAGGGATAAGGACCTTTCTTTGAAGAATGTTAGGCATTTTATTTTGGATGAATGTGACAAGATGCTGGAATCCCTGGGTATGTTTAATTGCTGATCATTTTGTTCTTTTGCTTGATACTTTTAAACTTCCTGTGATTGTGATGTGGTTCTCACTTTTCACCTTTCATTGTGTCCGTGTTGCTTCTGTAGACATGAGGAGAGACGTCCAAGAAATTTTCAAGATGACTCCACATGATAAGCAAGTCATGATGTTTTCTGCTACACTCAGCAAGGAAATTCGCCCAGTCTGCAAGAAGTTTATGCAGGATGTAATATCTCATGCCTAGTACTACCTTAATTGGAAGTTGCTTTTTCCTAGTGGCAATTTCTGGAGATCCTTAAGTCTCCAGAACGCCATGGTCCTTTCAATATTTTCTTTTGGTAGTGTTTCCTTTGGTATAGTGCTTTGTTTTTGTTACCAATTTTTGTGGAAATATATAACTTACGGGTTGGAGTATGTGTGGTAGATGGGGCTGGTAGGTGATGATGGGAATGTATAAGGAATATTTCATCTGCCTTTGGGTTGCGCATCTATGTGTTTGGTTCATTTTTTGGCTTTCATTTCTAATGGTCGGTCCAGACCCATGGTGTTTTTTCTTTTATTCATTTTGTTTCCTTTTTGGGAATAGTTCTAGTATATTATGGGGTCGTTGCAACTGTGTGGAGTGTTGCAAAAATATTATCTGCATGAAGGCAAAAGAGGATGGACCAGTGATGTGATTCAAGGGATCTACATACATCATTCATTTTGTTCTGGATTCCATTAGCTTTGAGGAAAGCACCTAATATTTAATGTCACATCTGTTCCTTTCAGCCTATGGAAATTTATGTTGATGATGAGGCCAAATTGACCCTGCATGGACTAGTTCAGGTAGGCCTCCTTTACAATTGGGAACTTCTCTATCTATCCAGCTATCTAGATACATGTGACAGAAACTGTATCCCTTAAATGATTAAAATGACAGCATTACATCAAATTGAAAGAGGAGGAGAAGAATCGCAAGTTGAATGATCTTCTTGATGCACTTGACTTCAATCAAGTGGTCATCTTTGTAAAAAGTGTGAGTAGAGCGGCTGAGCTGGACAAACTACTTGTGGAGTGCAATTTTCCATCTATATGCATTCATTCTGGCATGTCCCAGGAGGAAAGGTTTGTATTATATCCTGTGAGGATCTCACCTATGGTTGCTCTTAATTCTTGTTTAGCTGATGATTTCATGATATGTGATTTGTTAATTTTTAGGTTTTGTGTTGCCCTTGTTAGTTTGGCTCATTCTGTAATGTTGTTATGCCATGTCAGACTATGAATGCGTTAATGGTATACTGCACTTGTCTCTCTGCTGGATTTTGCTTAGTATTGCATGTAATACTCCTTACATTTCAAATATTAGTCATTTTTACCTAATGCATAAGTACCAAGGAATACAGTTTGGTAGTTAACGCTTGCTTTATTTTCTTCAAGTCATGTTTACGTTTGCTTTGATTGACTTAACTTTATTCCACTTTGCTTGTGCTGTAATATGGTAAATTATTTTGTATTAACTTTGTTCAATTTATTTGATCTCTATGAAGGCATTTTGACTGAATGAGTGATTAAAGAAAATAAATAAATTTGCCTTTTGTATTGTATATGCTAATGAATTCATATGTCCTTGTTCCAAAGGTGATTAGTTATCAAGTATTTTAGCAATTTGAATTTTTTTATTCGAGTTGATGGATAATCCTATCAGTGGACAGCAAGGATTTGCACTGAAGTAGAATATTAACAATGTGGAACAATTGAAGTAAATAGTAATCAACTATCAATGTGATGAACTGGAAATCATATAAATTAGCTGAGTGATGGTGACCTTGGCTTTTGGCTTTCATATTATTTGTCTTGCGGTATGGTGATAGTGTTTCAATCCCATTTGCTAGCAACTTTTCATGGGCAATGCAAACTTGTGTGATCTTGAAGCTTGATTATATTATTTATAGGTTAAAGCGATACAAAGGATTCAAAGAGGGGCATACTCGGATTCTTGTGGCAACAGATCTGGTTGGAAGGGGTATTGACATTGAGCGTGTCAACATAGTTATAAACTATGACATGCCTGATTCTGCAGACACATACTTGCACAGGGTATGATTATATATGTAATATATAATTCAGCTAACATTGATCTTTTTGCCATTAGATTTTGGTTTACGGCTGTCTGATGGTCTGACCTTTCATGTCTGGAATTCTAGGTTGGCAGAGCAGGAAGGTTTGGCACCAAGGGCCTTGCAATTACATTTGTTTCTTGTGCTGCAGATGTTGATGTTCTCAACAATGTATGGAGCTTTATTGTTATTATTTTTCCATTTGTGGGATTTGAGCAGTCCTTAATTTCTTTTTGTATATTCTAGGTTCAATCAAGGTTTGAGGTGGATATAAAACAGCTTCCTGAGCAGATTGATACGTCTACATATAGTATGTTTCATCCTTGGTACTTGTTATCAATCGAGAGTATTCTGCTTCTTTTCACCTTCTGTTCACTTGTGTTGTCGTAATGCCACATGTTAGTATGTTCTTGTTAGTGCAGGCTTCTGTTTTATAGTGTCTCTTATCTTCTAGGATTTCTAAGTGAAAGAATGCTGTTGTTTGTCTTCTATTTTTGAAGTATTATAATTACGTATGTTCTTAAGATTTACAAACTGCGTCCTAATTCCTAGAATTGCATTGTGTCATTTATGCTAGTTTCAGCTGCTGATTGTGTGTTAGCTTTCTGACCTTGTCTTCTTGACTTCTTATGTAGTGCCATCGTAGGAGAGATGCATGAAGGTTGTGTGCTTCAATTGCTCCCAACTGTCTGCGCAGCTTTTGCAGATTAATTGCTTTCAGATAAGTGACATGATGCGGATTTTCCACCATGCTGGTGTCTCGCGTCCTTGCAGTTCTATATACTGAAACTCTTGACCTCCATAGGGGTTTTATCAAAATATTAGTTGTTGGGTAGTGTGATAGCTTATTCAAAGTTAAAGGATTTCGTTAGTTGCATTATGTATTATGTAGACTCGCATGTAGGAGCCGCATTTCCTATTTATGTCATGTTCGACTCATTTGGATTATGAAGTGGATGCCGGGGCAGAATGAGGTATATGGTCGTTGACCAATTAATGTTTTGGTGTGGGGGAACCTTGATTTAGGCACCAGTCGTTATTGCACGGAATAGGGCGTTCTGAATCCAGATTTCTGGAGGCCAAACCATTCACTTTTCTGTAAGCTATGGAAGTAAATTTTTATTTGGGAGTTGGGAATTGTTGCTTATCCCAACGCACAAGTCCTTGCTGCATACAAAGGTGTACTGATTTATATTATTTTGGGCATATTCGTAATGATCTATTGTTTGCTGATTGAATTTGGTTTTCGTGGAGCATACATGATGTCGGCAGCTCATTTTTATGTGGAGATTTATTAACTCGACTCGAATTGTAGTGTAGTTTAAAAATTTTGGTCGTCAAGTATAAAATTTATATTAGAATAAAAATTTAGTACTCTTGCAGTCTTGCTTATTTATATATAAATTTTTTCTACGAATTATATTTGAAATGATTCGGTTCACGTTAAGTACCTGTACGTTATCCTGCCTTCTAGTCTTTTAGGGTTTGTTTGATACAAGGGATTTAGCTGGGGAGGGGAAATTTTTATAAGTTAAATTATAAGAAATTAAAAAAATGGGGTTAAAAGTTTTAAATTATTTTTTATACTTTTTTATATTATATAATCTCTATTAAAATTTTATAACCCTACTTCAATTTTTTAGAAGTTAACTATTAAAATTTTCATTTCCTTTCCCTCCCTTCATACCAAACAGCCCCTTACTCTCTCTCTCTCTCTCTCTCATCACAAGCCTTTTTGAACAAGTTGAGGAGTTAAAAAGATCTATGCTTCTTTTTATTCTTATCCTTCTCCACTTCTTACCCCACCTCCTCCTCCACTTTCCATATAATACATTCGTTTAAGGATCCATCCCAGGATCCATCCCATCTATTCGTCACTCTTTTAGTTGGGAGTCTGTTGAGTGCTAGTAACCACATGAATACTTACTCGTTCTAGTACTTCTAATTTCTAGGTGATTTTTCACAGGGCTTGATTAATACCTTTAGGTTCCTTCATCAACCTATCATATGCACTTGCTGTGGAGAAAAGACGATTGGAGGTGAGTTTCTAGATTACTCTTATTGTCCTTGTCCTCCCATCCAGGCCATGCACTATTCACTCGATGGCTTTCCTCAAGTTCGACCATCTCTTTTTAGAGCCATGAATCTCCTTCTTATGCTACGAGGTCCCTCCCTTCCATGTCCTCGATATCTCTCATATTTACCAATTAGCACACGAGCCTGGCTCTGTATTCATCCCTCATATAAGTTTTAACATGAATGAGTCATTCATGAGCTTTTAATGATTTCATGCTTGGCCCTCCGTTCTTTGTTTTGCATGTCTTTCCACGCTACTGCACGCCTCTTTCGAATGCCTTCCTTTTCCCTAGATGAAGTTTTTTTTAGACTTTTTCTAATTCTACTATTGCTCTATGAGGTATCCTATCATGCTGCATTAAGTTTTGTAGTTTTGGTATAGGCTCGTTGTAGTGGACCTTCAGCCTAGAAAGTGATCAAGAAGTTGGGTTTTAAGAAACATATTATAGAAGAAGCAAGATGTATGTCTGGTGGCATATGGATATTGTGGAATGATGAAAGAATTGGTGTGAAAGTAATCTATCAGCACACCCAATATGTGTATTGCCTAGTGGAAGGATTAGGGAGGCGACTATGGTGCTCCACAGCTATATACGGAAGCTCTCGAGAATATGAAAGGAAAGATTTGTGGGGGCCTTTATGGGACATCTCTCGTTGTACTACCCCTCCTTGGATGTTAGGTGGTGATTTCAATGATATAAAGGCAACTAAAGAACAAAGAGGTGGGGCAATGATCAATGAGAAAAAATGTCAAAGATTCCATGATAATATAAACAGATTTCGTTTGATAAATATGGGGGTAAGAAGGCTCGATACATGGTGAGGGTAATGTAGAATGGAGAAATGAGTTTGGTGAAGCTTTAGTTAAAGTAGGATACTGAGCTCACTTTGATAATCACCCCTCCTAATTTATTTATCTCGGCCTAAGAGACTAGGGCCAATTGCAGGCCCTTCTACTTTGAAGCGGTATGGTTAAAACACCATATATTCTGACATGTTAGATGTTATATGGGATAAATAAGTAGATACGAGCTCAAATATGAAGAATTTGTAGTCATGCCTTGAAGAATGGAAATCTTGGGTCACATAAAGAGACAAAAAATGAGTTGTTAAGAAGAATTAAAGGAATTCAATCTACTCTTCAGCACCAAAGGAATTCGTTTCTGGAAAATCTTTAAAAGAAGATTAATGACGAGATGCTAGAAGATCTTGATAGGGAGGAACTATTTTGGTTTCAAAAGTCAAGAACAAGATGGCTTGATGATGGTGATAGGAATACGTCGTATTACCACACCAAAACTACAATAAGACAATGGAAGAGTAGAGTGAACACTCCAAAATTGACAGAGTATCTGGTTCGAGAGGGAGGAAGCTGTAGGGAAATTCATTAATGTGTTTTTCCACCAACTTCTTATAGAAGGTGAGGAAACGAGAAGGTGGGTCCACATACGTGGCCACATATTAGTGAGAATGAATGGACTTCAATTAAAGAGGAGGTTACCTCAAAAGAAATAAAAGATGCCATGTTTTATATGGAGATTGGAGGAGGAGGTAGGACAACAAGTGGGGAAGGATAATAATAAAAAGAAGCATGGATCTTTTGAAGTCCTGAACTTGTCTAATGTGGGAAATGATAGGGCCTCTCCTTCCTACTTTCACGCCTCTATTTTTTCTTTCACACTTTATTTAATATCATATGAGTGAGTTTCTCAATTTCAAGCACAAAGAGGTATGTGGAGATGAGGTTCCCTTGCTGTATGCCTCTGGATGTATTAATGCTGTCAAGTTTCTCTCCATTCCAAAGGATCTTAGTGTCGTTTGATTTAATACACTCCATTATGATCTCTGCTATTTCTTCTGGACATTTTACTTCATGTGAACCTCTTTGCGTATAGTTCCAATTGATACGATCATAGGCTTTTTTAGGTCCACCTTGATTGTCATAAATCCCTTCTCTCTTTTCATTCTCCTTATTGAGTGAATCAATTCACTGATAATAATGACATTGTCATGAACATTACGCCTTGATATGCAGCTCACTTGGTAAGGAGAGACCAATCTTGTCCTAAAGCTCTTGAGTCTCTTAACTAAGACTTTCGACAGACATGTGTGTATGACATTACATAGAGATATGGGCTTTAGCTGTTGGACCGTCTTAGGATTTTCCACTTTTGGGATCAACGTTATGAGAGTCTGGTTTGCTTCTTTGATGTATTTTGGGTTAGACCACATTCTTCTAATTGCATTAATCACTTTCTCGCCTACAACCTCCCAATTCTTTTGGAAGAATACAACTGGGAACCCATCTAGGCTTGGGCTTTCAAACCCCCAATATCAAACATGGCATTTTTTATTTCTTTTGAGGTAACCTCTTCTTTAATTGTAGTCCATTCATTCTCGCTACTATGTGGCCACGTATGTGGACCCACCTTGTTTCCTCATCTTCTGTAAAAAGTTGGTGGAAAAACATGTTAATAAATTTCCTTGTAGCTTCCTCCCTCTAGAAAAACCATGTGGAGTGTTCACTCTGCTCTTCTGTTGTCTTATTGTAGTTTTGGTGTGGTAATACGACATATTCCTATCACCATCATCAAGCCATCTTGTTCTTGCCTTTTGAAAGCAAAATAGTTCCTCCCTATCGAGAACTTCTAGCATATCCTTATTAAGCTTCTTTTCAAGATTTTCCAGGAACGAGTTCCTTTGATGCTGAAGAGTATATTGAAATATTTAATTCTTCTTAACAACTCATTTTTTGTCTCCTTATATGACCCAAGACTTTCATTCTTCAAGGCATGGCTACAAATTCTTCAGATTTGAGCTCATATCTACTTGTTTGTCCCATATAACATCTAACATCTGTCAGAATATGTGGTGTTTTAACTACACTACTTTAAAGTAGAAGGGCCAATTGGCCCCTAGTCTATTAGGCCGAGATAAATAAATTAGGAAGGGTGATAATTAGAGTGAGCTCGGTATCCTACTTTAACAATAGCTTCACTAAACTCATTTCTTCATTTTACGTTACGTAGGAATCAATCTAATCTTTTGTAAAGTCGGTTTGCAATTACCCTCACCATGTATGCTTCGGGCCTTCTGACCCCATATTTATTAAATGACATCTATTTATGTTACCTTGGAATCTTTGACATTTTTTCTCATTGATCATTGCCCCATCTTTTTGTTCTTTAGTTGCCTTTATATAATCGAAATCACCACCTAACATCCAAGGAAGGTAGTACAACGAGAGATGTCCTATAAATGCCCCCACAAACCTTTCCTTTCTTGTTCTCGAGAGCTTTTGTATATAGCTGTGGAGCACTATGGTCACCTCTCTAGTCCTTCTACCAAGCAATGCACATATTGGGCGTGTTGATAGATTACTTTCATGCCAATCCTTTCATCATCCCACAATATCCATATGCCACCAGACATACCTCTTGCTTCTTCTATAATATGTTTCTTAAAACCCAGCTTCTTGATCACTTTATAGGTTGAAGGTCTACTGCACTGAGTTTATACCAAAACTACAAAACTTGGATGATTGATACTTACTATTTCCTTCACAGCTAGGCCGAAAGCTATTCCAACCGCTCCACAAACAGTTTAGACTACAATAATAAAAAACACAAGAAGGAAAGACGATGTGGCTCCTTTACAAAACACTCATTGACATGATACATTCATGTTGTGGTTTCCTACTCCCAACCCCATTCTACTATTTCCATCATGTTATTAATCCACAATGGCTTGCTCTACTGTAGATAAGCCCAAAAGTTAGCTTACATTATCCAAGTTTGGTGGTTTGTCTTCCTCCATCACTATAATTATTGAACTTGGCCCATCATTGGCTTTTTATAGGCTAATAGTGTCCACTATTATTATATTATTGTGAATCGGTCTATTGGCTTGATCCTCTCCTTTGCCCATTTTTAGTTTCCCCAAGTCTTGTCTAATGTCTAATGTTTTATTCTCATTTTCTTTAGGTCCACCCTTCTCTTTCTTTTGTTAGTCCCTTAATTTTGACTTTATCTGCCTTCTGACCTTGCTTTGACTCCCCTACTACGTGTCCTTGCTCCTTTTTATCCCCTGACTGTTTCCCTTTTTGCTTATGCCTCCCTCTTGTCGCTTCTTTCTTTTAGTTCTCTTGTCTTTCTCACCTTTACCCCTCCCTTCTTTTGTATTTTAACTCTAGTCTCACTCTTCTCTAATTCCTCGTCCCTTGATTTTTCGTTGACCAGGGATTTGTTTTCTTCGGTCTTTTGCCTAATGTTGGAGATCTCTTACAAGGGGATTTGCATATCTTGTCTTCTAATCTTCTGTTGTCAACAACATTTGCCAATACTGCAAATCTCAATGTACCAGTTTGCTTGTCAATCTTATTGGCTCTATTCTACCCTTCATTGACCGCCTTTCTCGAATAGCGTGATGTCAGTTTCTCTTCAGGTCCTGCACGATCATCCAGCCACCGTAGATACTTTTTGGTTGATTTACCAGAGCATCCCCCTTGGTTGCCATGGTTTCCAATGACAATACTTTTCTTTGCCTTTTCTCATTCATTTGAGCTCGTGTAAGTTTCAGAGAACAATATTTTGACGCATGACCATACTTCTCACATGAAAAGAATATGAGATGAAGCCCTTCACACTCAATTATGAGTTTGTTACCATCTACTGTGTACGACGAGAGCAAAGGGGCGTTAAAGTCTATTTCTACACACATTCTTGCAAACATCATTCTCTCTTTAGTGAGTGTCATGGCATCCACCTTAATAGCTCTTCAAATCTTGTTCCTAGATTATATAAATTTTTTTGCTATAGTAGTCTCCCATCAATCTAGGGAGCCAAACCCATACAACCACCCTTTGAATATTATCGTTCTAAGGGTTGAAATTACACTTCCATGTTTGGACTATAAGGTAATGGTTATATATTAACCAAGGCTCCTACTTCTAATGCAAAGAAGTAATCCTCCACTTCCTGGAATGTAGCTATCAAATAGCCATCTATGATATTTGACATATCCACCTTGCCAGTTTTACTCCACATGAGCTGAACTTCTTCCTAAGTTGTAGGAATTCAATAGTGTCGCTTAAGAGTTTAAAAATAAGCGATTTATACCAGTGTGTTTCTAGTCTTTTACGCTTTTTTTCAGAGAACTCAATCAGTGAACCTTCTAGTACATAAGTAATTTTCACCCTCCAACATATCTCTTATTAATGTACAAGTTACCATCCTATGGTTATCTAGATCCTTCTCTAGCTCCTATTCCATTGGATTAGTAACTCAGGGCTTCAATACTTCCCTATAAGAAAGGACAAATGTTTTCCTAGGCCCTCCGTTTACTTCATTCTCCTACATCCATTCCTCTTCCCAAGGGGCCAGAATTATGCAACTGGAAATGTACCTTCTTTCCTTGGAGCTTTCTTATTCATTTCATCGTGCTTCTTAACCTTAGGTAGTACTTTATGTTCAATGTTCTTTGCTTTCTCTATTGCTTTTTCCATCTCAGTGTATGTTGGAACTGGGACACCCATCACATCCGTCTCATGTACTTGTAATCTATCTAGCCTCCTCATTACACTACCAGTGAACCTTCGTTCAGCTGTCAGGCGGCAGCTTTCATGAGAGGCTCTCACTCAGTATCATGGGTGAACGGTCTCTTTCTCTCTCCCTTCCTCTTATCACTCTTTCTCTCTCTAACTTTTTTCTTTTGACGGCTATTTTTGGACAACTAAAATATTATAGATCTAGTGATAGAAGGGCAAGAGGAATCGTTTAGGTTACCATTGAAGAAAGATAGGCGCTAAGGATGTTGAAGATTGCAAAAAGCTTTATGGCAACCACTGTTCGATATTGATTTTTTTTTAAATTTTGGTCCACATCATCACTACTTGATTTGCTTATGTTATTTACCAACTCATGTTTTTGGGTCAAACTCTTGCGGACTTTAATCACTTAAAGGTCAAACAAACGGTTATGTTAAGGGTTGGATGAGATTGCTCCATTTTAAATACTTTAGAGTGGAATTGTCTTATAATTAACTTTAGGGCATTGGGTGCACTTGAAAAAAATATTTTAGGGCACTTAGGTGCTTAGTACACCTTTCCCCTTATTAGAAATGATGTAAAATGGACTTATAAAAAAGATCAAAAGTGGTATCGCTAGTTTGATCATTAGAGAAGCTTGGATGAATCTGGGAGGATTAAGGAGATAAATCACACTAAGATCACTCTAATCCCCAAGGTGGATCACCCTTGACTCTGAAAGATTTCAGACCTATATTGTTGTGTAATGTTAGTTTCAATATTATTACTAAGGTTATTGTTAACAGGTTGAGAGGGGTAATGCAATACCTAGTTCAACCATGACAATATAATTTCATAGCTGGATGGCAAGGTTGTGACAATGTCATTATTACCCAGGAAGCCATTCACACTATGAAGATAGGAAGAAAAATAAGGGATATGTGGCAATAAAAGTGGATGTGGAGAAAGCTTATGATAGCTTGGATTAGAGTTTTTCAAATGATACCTTGCAAGGCATTGGACTCAAGAATGAGTTGGTGAATCTCATAATGCATATACTTCCTCAATATTTGCAATAGTTTTATGAAATAGGGTGGAATTGCATACTTTCCATCCAACACGAGGAGTGAGACAAGGTGATCCCTTTAGCCCTTACCTTTTCATTTTGTGCATGGAGTGAGTAGGTCATTTGATCTCTAAGGAGTTCAAAGAAAAAAGTGCAAAAGGTTGAAAATGAGTTCTAAAGGATCCACTATCACTCACATTTTCTTTGAAGATGATCTCTTGTTGTCTGGAGAAGCTTCTCTAGAGTTGATAAAAATTATGTCAAAGACAATGCAAATTTTCTGTGATATATCTGGACATAGAATCAAACTACCTAAATCTAAAGTTTTTTTCTCTAGAAATGTCAATTTTAACAAGGTACTTGCACTTAGCTAGATTTTGGGTATTAAAATTACAGTGAATCTTGGAAAATATCTTGGAGTATATCTACTTCACAAGAAAGTAACTAGGATGATGTACCTTCTACTACTATAGAAAGCAAAAAGTAGATTAGCTATATGGAAAGGATATTTTAGTAATGGTAGGAAGAATTGTTCTCATTAAGTTGGTATTATCAGCTTTACCAAGCTATCGGATGCAAACCATATTGCTACCAATTTGAGTGTTGAAAGATCTTAAAAGATTTAGTTGACAATTTTTGTGGAACCAATCACAAGAAGTCATAGGAAAAAGTTAAGCATGATAAATGTCAGGTGCTCAAAAAATTCCGGTCCCGGTACTCTCAGCCCGGTCTAGAGATTTTAATTTCGGGAATTTTCCATCCCGGCAGGATCAGGTTTAATCCCAGTCTTAGGTTGGTTTTTTTAATTTTTTTTTATAAATTTAAATATTCTTTTATTTATGTACTCTTACCCCTATTAATTATCTTTTTAAAATATGTGTATAACATCTTTAGTTTGAGTTAAACTACATATATTATGATACTAAGTTTAACTATATATTGTATAAAAATAATAACAATAAATATTATTTCTAAACTCTAGATCAATTTATGTAATAGTTATGGCTTTACTAGTTGTTAAATGATTATTTTGAATAATAAAATATGAAGAATTTATGTAATATAATATTTTTTTTAAAAAATGAAACCAGGATTTCCCAATCCTATCCTAGTCCTAGGACCTGGATGCAATTATGCACCCTAGCTCTAACCTCGGACCAAGATCGTGATTACCTAATTAGGTCTCAGTCTTAGGTTTGAACACCCTTGGATAAAGGTTATGGGGTCTTGGGATTAAGGATCTCAAATATCAAAATTTGGCTTTTATAATGAAGATGTGTTGGGGATTGTTGACAATTTAGTACTGTGAAATCTGAAAATTTCATATCAGTCTTTTATAGAAATCTGGAATTTTTGAAATCTTGAAAATTCTGTGAAATTACATAAATGCCTCTAGATTTTCACAACAAGAGTATCTATATTCATAGCTTGAATATATATTATCTAAATGCCCCTGGATGTGTTAATATAGATACTCTTGCTATGAATATAGATACTCTTATTGTAAAAATTTAGGGACATTTACGTAATTTCACAGAATTTTCAAGATTCCAAAAATTCTAAATTCTTACAAAGGATTGATATAAGATTTTCAAATTTCACAACATTAAATTGTGTTTTTACCATTTTGTTCATATTTGTCTAGAATTTTCCATAAATATAACTCTAAAACAATAAAGTAGATAACATATAGACTTCCAGTACAAATTTACACTTTAACCAAATGACATGGGGACTAAAAATTCACCATTTTTAATCAAGTGGCAGTCAATTAACAATAAATGCAAATTTGATTCCCTTTTGAAACTTATAAGGCATAATTGCTGCCATAAAACTTTTATAACATAATTGTTCCTCGATGAAAACTTTAGGACCAAAATTTACTCTTATCCAAAAAAAAAAAAAATCTTGAGTTGTAGCAAATTTATTGTATGGAAAACATGTGAATACTTAACTGATATATTAAATACTCTATGATCCTAAATGCATGTTAATTTTCAAAAGCTTATGGGGTTTGGTTCTCTTAGAATCCCTTTTCTTATTTTTTTTTCAGAATCACATCTCAATCATCATATTAATAAAAATGAATGGTTTAAATTTAATATTTTATAAAAATATTATTTTAAACACAAATAAAAATGTTAAACTATTAAAACATGATTTACACTATTTATAATTGTATAAAAAATTAGTGAATATTAATTAATAAAACACTATAATAATGGTAAAAATATGAAACATGCGCAATTTATTTTTTGATTTAACGGTTGAAATGAGATTCTGAGAAGAAAATGAGAGAAAAGATTTTGAGAAAATCTGCTCCCAAGTTTATGGCACCCAGTTTTTGTTTCCCAAAAACATCGTTATGAAATCGTATTACAAAAATATATTAAGAAATAAATTAAAAATAACTATAATACATTAATTTTAATTAAATGATCATTTTAGAAAGTATTGATTCTTTATCATTTTAATGAGACAAATTAATTTTAATTCCTTTTTTAATCCTTTTAAAATAGTTAAAAAATCATCTTACATACATTAACTACCATATATAGTGATACATGGTATCTATACATGGTATCAATATAATTAGATACAACGAGATGGGATGAATACATTTATGTCAGCCTTATATCGGCAAAAACATCAATGTGGCTTATTTAAGATATTTAATTCAGTTGCAAATGCTTCGGCTTATACCTGTATTATATATAAATATAAACCAGTGGCAGAAGCCCCTTCTCCACCCCAAGCTTCAGTCTTCACAAGTTTTGTGATCCTTTTTGGCTTTTGGTTCCTTTCAATACATAGATCACATATCATAATGGTAAGTTTAATCTTTATTAATGTTCAGCCTCACTCTGGATATGATTAGAAGTTATTTTTAATAATTTAAAATGTGCATTTAATGGACCCATATATATATCTGCAGGAACAGTGTCTACTGAAGGTGTGTTGGATACTTTGGATTATATGTCGCAACATATTGGTCGGCCATTCCCAAACAACCTTTGACGTCCTTAGTTTTGGTGCTAAAGGAGACGGCCAAACTGATGATTCCCCTGTAACTTGCTTCTTCCCTCTCTCATGTGTATCATTTTCTTCTGAAATATTCATATGTATATTTAAGGAATAATGTGTAAAAATACACATATGATGTTTTCTAAATTACGTCCAGCACCAAGTGTTTTTTTTTAATATAAAAGTACACATATAGTTACAAAAGTGAGGCAAAAATGCATATTGACTGTTAAGTTTGATTTTTTTTTTCTCATTTTTAAGACTTATATGGATGATGACTCTGTTAAGATTTTAGCCCAGGTAGCAGTGGATCTACTCATTGATTTATTTATTATCTTTGAATCACTTTAATATGACAGTTCTCTATGTCTAGTCTCAAGCAAATTAAACAATTTTTATTTCTTTAAAATAATAAATTAATATCTTGGGTAGATGTTGCTTTTTATCTCCTTTTCTCTTTTAATCTATTGTCACCTGGGCTAAAACCTTAGCTGTATATCGTTCATATAAGTCTTAAAAATAATAATAATAAAAAAAATCAAACTTAACTATCAATGTGCATTTTTGCTCCACTTTTATAATCACGTGTACTTTTACACACAAAAAAAACATTTAGTGCTAGACGCATTTTAGAAAACATCGTATATGTATGTTTGCTCCTTAACCCTATTTTTAATTATTCTATGATTTGGAGCTTGCTGCGAAATGAATCCAGAAACGGCGCTAGATACCTATTGACATTTACTCCCTCTATTTTTTTACTATAAGGCACAAAATAACAAATGCTCTTGGTCTTTTTTGTTAGTCACTTGTTAGTCTTTAAGGAGTATTAAATATTTTTATAATGTCTACCCTTATTTAATAGGGGTTCGTTGGAGAGAGTGATAATTAACATGATATTAGAGTCTAGTGTATATAGAAATGGTAACATTAGAAAGTACTTGCATTTTAGGACAAATGTAATGTTTTTAATCGTTTTATTTATTTGTGAAAATTGTTAGTTGGTGCTTCATAATTAAGACTAGAGGGAGTGGTATTAAAAAAAATTTCATGATTTGGGATTGTTGAGTACTCCTTCTGATTTTTATTATAAAACACCAATTAACAAGTGTTTTTTGTTCTTTTTATAAAGCACTTATTTGTTTTTAAGAAGCATTATTAATTTTTTTTTGATGCCCACCCATACTTAATAGGGATAGTGAGAGAGAGTGATAATTAATATGATATAAGAGTTTATTGTATTTAGTAAATTACATGCTTTTAGGATAAATTTAATGCTTTTAATTGTTTTTATTAATTTATAAAAATTATTAGTTTGTGCCTTATATTAAGAACTAAAGTGAATATCTGTTTAGAGCAAATACCCAGGTTTTATGGTTTGAAACAATTAGATATAACTAGTAACTGAAATCTCGCTTTTTTGTGATTTAAGGCATTTCTAAAAGCATGGGAAGCTTTTTGTGGAGCAAAGGAGGACGCACCAGTTCTTGTTGTGCCATCCGGTTCTTCTTTTTTGCTGCGTCCAACAGATTTTAAGGGACCCTGCTCCTCCAACAATCCTCATATTCAGGTTTTATTTACTGTTAATTTATTTTAATTATATTGTTTTTTGGGTTTGTTTGCTTCATTGGTATGTTATTTTCCCATGGATTTTTATTAATTTTGATGCTCACGCAGATTTTGGGTACTGTGGTGGCACCTGATAAAGATTCATGGGGAGGTTGTTCAACGAGGTGGTTAAGTATCTCCGAGGTTAAAGGTTTGACTATTGATGGCTCCGGCACATTTAATGGTCAAGGTCAAACTTGGTGGTCTGACCAACATGTAATCTTTATATTCAAAGTCAACCATAACTAATTAATGTTATTTAATCTTTAATGATGTTTCCATGATTAATCCACCCAAGTTATTTTCAGGTGCTTGACCAATGCGGTAAACGACCTGCGGTTAGCTCATATTCTCCCTCTACACCATACCTTTCCTTACTAATTTGCCGTAAAAATAGAATCTATTTAATTATTAAGCAAATTAGTCAAATAATTTGCATTGAAACTCCAAATTGGTGCAAGCTCTCTTAACATATAATATCAATAGGGATAATTTAAATAAAGTTATACTCCATCTGATTTTTTTTATAAGCAACTTTATCTCTTTTTTTTTTGTTTGATATTATTAATTTTATTTTCCTTATCCTTGATCCTTAATATAAAGACTTTTATCTTCTTGTCTTAAAAGTTAAAGTATTTTTTCCTTTTTTTATCCCTATTAAATGTATAATTTTATATTAGTTATCACCCACTCACTACTAATTCTCTCTCATATTTTCTACTAATTCCCTCTCTTACTCTTTTTCCATAAAAAGAGGCATATTTGGAATAGACATGATATTTTTGACACATTTATTGTTTTTAACTAATATTAACCACTGGTTTATTTTCTGTAATGATAAGGAAAATAACTTATAAAAAAGACCGAAGGGAATAAATACAAAGGATAAAATAAATTAAAATATTAAAGTTAAACCGAATTCAACCCTAATTAGCTCTTATATCGGGTGATGGCATATCTTAACATTGAGATAGAAAGGTATACCATTCATAACAGAATATAAATCCTCATACTCTAATTATATATATATATATATATATATATATATTAGTAATATTAATATGATGTGGTTGCGACTTGCGAGGATAGGCGATGGAATTTTTCCATTGCGATGGGCTTCAAATAAGTGGGCTGACGTATATTAATGGGCCCGGAGCCCATTTAAAAATGGAGCAAAGCAACGACGTAACGCTTTCTCATCTAACCATAACCTCACCAAAAGACAGTCCCAACACTGATGGAATAGACGTGGCAAACGCACAGCGCGTTTATATCCACAACTGTAACATCGGCACAGGTAATTTACTCCTAATTCCGTACTAATTACACTCTCAACTTGATCCTATTTCTCTTTATTCCCAATCCACGGACACCTTTCAAACACGTACGTGTACACAAACACACAACAATAATGTTTGACTCTTTTTTTTATATAGGTGACGACTGCATCGCTGTCAAAGGTGGCTCGTATTTCATCAACATAACGGAGATTCAATGTGGACCTGGTCATGGCATTAGGTTGGTGGATCCCTACCCGAGGGTCTCTCTCTCTCTCTCTCTCTCTCTGATCATTAATATATAGAATATATATAATAAGATCTGGTTGGAAGTGTACGTAAATTGTTATTATTGGTGTCATGCATGCATGCATGCAGTATAGGGAGTCTAGGGGATAATGGGGTGGAAGAGCACGTGGAAGACGTAAGAGTGTGGAGTTGCCATTTCGAACGAACACAGAACGCGGCGAGAATAAAGACGTGGGCGGGAGGGAAAGGATGGGCCAAGAGGATCTCATATGAACACATAACTGTGAGCGAAACGAGGGAGCCAATCCTGATAGACCAGAATTACAGGGACTTGTTAGGGGAAGAGGAGGCGGTGGTGGTGAGTGAGGTAGGGTTCAAAGACATACGAGGGACGTGTGTGGACCAGAGAGCAATCGTGCTGGACTGTGCTAAGGTAGGGTGCAGGGGAATACAGGTGGACCAAATACGCTTGATTTCCATTGATCCTAACAAGGAAGCTTCTGCTATCTGCAATAACGCTTTTGGCTCTACTCATAACACCACCCCTCCCGTTCCCTGCCTCTCTCTCCCTCTTTAACTACTATGCTTAAGTTCTTTATATTCCTTACATCAAGCGCCTTAATCACACATAGCTGTGTATGTGTCCTGTTCTTTCATATCTAATTAAAGTTGAATGATAATCATTAAGAAAAAGAAAGAAAGACACATAGTCCCATGTATGTGATCGAAGAGCTTGAATCAGAAACTTTTGATCTAAGTATTTTCCTTAGCTAATCCACCTGTCCTCTAAAATTGGATATCTCCTCAGTTCACTCTTAATCTTATAGTTATATATAGATATATATGACCGATTTCATATAAATTATCCTTCTTCAATCTATTCCAACCCTTGATTTCTCTATTATTATTATATGCTTTAATTTCTTGCGACCTTCTTGCTGCTTTTTTTTTTTTTACCATTATATGTTGCTATTAATTTGATGCTTAATTATTTTCATGTGAGATTTACATATTCAGCCAAAAATTTCAGAACAAATCTCACAAACTTCAAAAACATATACTCAATATATAAATAATAATTAAATGATCAAAATTATGGTTACAAGTAATTAAAAATAGTAAATACCTTATTTATGAATGTGATAAGTGAAAGGCAAAGTAAGAGAGAAAAAGAGATGAGAAAGACATAAAATTAATTAGGGTGAAAATGAAAAAAAAAAACGTATTAATTTTTTTTGACAAATACAAAGTGTTACTTTAATATATATATATATATATATATCATCAATCCTATGTAAGAATGTTATTTTTATACTGTTCTGAAATATTTGGTCAAAACATATTCTATTTATTATTTTTCTTTCAGATGCCATATATTTAAAATACCGAAAGAAAAATATGTTAGTTATTAGATATATTTGCTAATCAAGCATTCATATATTATTATCTTTTCTTGCTAGTTGGTACGTACCATTTGTTGGCTTTCAATTTTTCCTCCCCATATATGTACACCAATTAAGCTGGGAAAGGTTAAGATGGGAAAATAATAATTTCATGAATCTTAAGGATATAACATCAAAAAGTTGTAAAAAATTTGGGGCAATTTAACATGACACCTAATTTTAACAAATTGTTTTTAGTTCTGAAAGCTATTAAAATGTCATTGCAAGGTTGTATATATCAATCTCTATTGTCCATATGCATGTGATGGAAAACTTTGGTATAGAAACATATTGTATAATCTTACCTTTAGACTTAAATATAAGACTTAATTGATTTTTTTAAAAATTCTAAAAAAACTAATTAAAATGTTTTAAAACATTTAACTTTATCATTTTTTTAAAACTATATTTTACTTATAAATTGATATATAATACAATCATATACTGTATATAATATGATTAAGTAATTTATTTTCTTTTCTTAATATCTTGTAACAAAGTTAACCGATTATGGTATACTTAGGGGAGGAGAAGAGGGAGTATATACAATAATAGATTGAGTCAACTGACTTTTTGAAAGTACTTTAATAATATTGTTCCAAATGAAGAAGAGTTTTTTTTTTAACCGATCCAGATCCAAAGAATAAAACAAGACATGCACCATCATCCATATATATAATTACTTTAATTGAATTGATATACTCGCTAGCCATTTTCCCTTTTAACACCTCCATACGGTCAATATTATTATTCATTTTTACCCACGGCCTCTTATAATTAAATCGGTTGCAAATTACTCACGTGTAAAGAATAATATTTTTTTGTATTTCATATTAATATTAATATTGAAATAATAGGTGGCCAAAATCATTGTACAAAAAACTGGACTGGACCGGCCGGTTCGACCGGTCTGACTGGGAACTGGCCCCTGGTCCGGTCCGGTTGGTTATATAACCGTTGACTGGTTTGACCTGGTCAACAACCAATCGAATCGGGAAAACTGGCCGGTCCGGTTTTAAAAAAGAAAAAAAAAATACTTTTCATTTATTTATGAAACTGAGCGAGAATTCATGGGAACAAAGCATTTTTTTAAAAGTATCTCTCCCTTTTTCAAAAGCTACTAGGGCGCTGCCCCTACAACCCACGCAATGGGTACTACCCCTTGACCTCGCTTGCTAACTCCGTGTAGTGTGTTACACTACTTAAGCCTGATAATTCAC
>JBAGKO010000013.1:21417616-21432207 GCA_037177275.1 Acacia concinna
TTTTAAATAAATCATTTATTATTATAAAAATATTTCTTGATTATAATTAAATCCTAATATAAAATTAGGATGTTACACATACACTTCTGAAAAAAATGGCTTGATCGAGAGATGTCAGACAAATTGTTGAGACTAGTTTGACTCTACTTTACTTAGGCATCTTTGCCTCTATATTACTGGCACCATGCATTCACATCTGCTGTGTTTCTTATCAACAGATTATCATCTCAGCCTCTGAATGGTGCTACCCTTTTAAGACGTTATATGGTAAAAAACTAGATCACTCTATTCTAAGAGTTTTTGGTTGTATATGCTATCCTGGATTCGGCCCTATCAAGCTCATAAGTCGGCCTATTGATCTGCCCCTTGCATCTTTCTTGGTTTTAGTACACAACATAAAGGGTACAACTGTTTAGATCCCAAGACAAGCTGTCTAAATGTGTCCAAGCATGTTCACTTTAATGAATGTGCCTTTACCTCACAAACTCAATACAATATTTGTGCCTTACCTTCCTCCTCTCCTGTCATTTCTTCTTCTTTTGAACCATTGCCTTCACCCCCTCCCAAACATCCTACTGAATTGTCACCTTCTCAGTCAACTCCTCCTGTCTCTCTTCTGCATCCCAGTTCAAATCTGTCCCTCTCTTCATCTATTCTAGCTATTACATCTAACCTTGATCTTCATTCCTTCCCACTACAACCACCATCCATCCCTACCCTCTCCACAAACACCCATCTCATAGCTATAAGATCTAAATCTGGCATTTTCAAGCCAAAAGCTTATATGGCGGCCTCTGTTCCTTACTGCCCCACTACCATTCATGAAGCTCTCACCAAACCTGAATGGAAGTCTGCTATAGAGGAAGAGTTTCATGCTCTTCTTCATTTCAACACTTGGGAACTTGTACCGAGACCAATTGACAAGAAGGTTATCGAATGTAAATGGATGTTTAAGAACAAATTGATGCAAATGGTGTATTCATTAAGCAAAAGGCCAAACTTGTTGCAAAAGGGTTTTCTCAAGAGGCTGGTGCAGACTACAATGATACCTTCAATCCTATTGTTAAGTCCTCCACTGTCAAAATCTTACTTACCATGGTTGTCACTAAGAATTGGATAGTTCAGCAAATAGATTTCAACAATGCATTTCGTAATGATGACTTAGATGAAGAAGTCTTTATAGAACAACCTCCAGGGTTTACTCAAGACTCTTTACTAGTTTGCAGGTTAAAGAATGTCTTGTATGGGCTCAAACAAGCTCCTAGAGCTTGATTCTACAAACTAAAGGAGACGTTATGTGGCCTCAATTTTGTTCAAACCAAATCTGATGCTTGCCTATTTCTTAAATTGTCTGGCTCCAAAGTTTTATATCTGTTGATTTATGTTGATGATCTGCTATTAACTAGGAGTGATGCAGAGGAAGTTAAGCAACTAATTGCAGCCTTAAGTTCTTCCTTTGATCTAAAGGATGTGGGTGAAGTGTCATTCTTCTTAGGTATTGAATTTCATCACTCTTATGTGGGTTTTTCATCTGTCTCAAAAAAATTACATTACAGAACTACTTTCTAAAACCCACATGCTTTAATCAAAAGCCAAAGCAACTTCCATGTCGACAAAGAATCAATTTCATGATGACACCAGTTCCTACCACTCTGATCCCAATACCTATAGAAGCATTGTTGGAGCTCTATAGTACATATGTCTCACTCGACCTAATGTAGCTTTCGTTGTGAATAAGTTAGCTCAATACATGCAACAGCCAAGAGTTGTCCATTGCCAAGGTGTAAAACAAGTTCTACGATACGCAAATGGAACTATTTCATTTGGATTGTGGATTCAGCTGGCAAGCAACATTACAGTGCAAGCCTATGTTGATGCATATTAGGCTTCCTCAAAGGAGGACAGACGTTCAACCAATGGGTATTGCACTTACCTTGGTCCAAATCCAATTATGTGGACTTCAAGAAAACAACCAGTTGTTTCACGAGCCACTACAGAGGCATAATACAGGAGTGTTGCAGACTCAGTATCTGATCTTATTTGGCTTTTGGCAGTGTTACAAGAGATGCATATTCAAACTGTTGGTGTACCAACTATCTGGTGTGATAATTCTAGTGCAGTCGATTTATCTACAAATCCAGTATTGCACAACAGTCTAAACATTTCGAAATTGATCTCTACTTTGTTGGGGAAAAGGTTGTTGATGGCACACTTCAAGTATCATATGTACCAGCTACCGATAAAGTTGATGATGTTCTTACTAAGGCTCTACCGTCCACTTTGTTTTCAAAGTTGAGAACTCGCCTCCATGTTGTTCCGGTTGATGTTGTACACACTAGCTGTGATTGACAGATTTTTTTTCTTCATTTCAGTAGGGGGAATATCAGTGTATATGGGCCTAGCCCAAGCCCACTCCACTAGGTGTAATGGACTAACTAGTTGTAACTAAATCAGTTAGAATTCAACTCTGTTGGTTATGTTGCTAACTATTGTAAAAGCCTATGCAATATGTTGAACAGTGATATAATATAGATATGTGAGTTCTTATTATCTTCTTCAGTTTTTTTAGTTTCTCTGCAATTGTTCTCCCTTAAGCTCACATGCAAGCAGAGAGACCCTTCTCCCATTTAAGTATCCATACTTTTCATACTATCTTTCCGTCACACATTGTCTCTCTTGTACAATCATCTTCATTACTCCTACAATATTAATTTTCTTATTACCTACCTTCTAAATTCCTCTTTATTATATTAGTTTTATCATTCTCTCTTTTATTCCCTTATGTCCTTATAACTGAGGGTAGTTTTGTCAACAATGATACAATTTTTACATATTTGTTATACTTAAACGCCACTTTAATATACATTATTTGGTTTAAGTGGTGTTCCTCATAAAAAGGAATGGAGGAAATATATATATATATATATTTCTTTTGATTGGGGAGAAAGGGAAGGAAGGGATTTTGATGTCTCTATTTTAATGAGGGGAGGGATTAGAAAATAATGATAAACATATTCAATACAATTATGTAGTACATATAGCATGGACATGCAAACGAAGGCTCAAATCATTTGATCAAAAAATGAAGGGTCAATTCAGAACAAGCTTTTCGTTAGAGTTAATGAACTATCTGTCCAGTCTGTGGCAACATCGTGATCATATTAATTCTTATTAGTCAGCTCCGATTTTAAATCCTTATATAATTATTTGCCTGTGAATTCGGTATAGAAGAAGGTATTTAACTTAAAGTGTTTTTGTCAACACAGCAAAGAAGTTTGAAGTTGATTGAACGTTGAATATAATGAACCAAAAAAAATGCAGAGGGAAAAAGAAATTTGCTGCTTCTACAACGCAAGAAATTTATATTCCTTCATTTAAACGAATTAATATATTTGTCAACTTGTAGTCTGATAGCCCAGAGATATATAAAGTGCAATTATTAAGTATAATTTCCATAAGAGACGCGAAGATGCTATATTCCTGCTATATATAAATTCTACCCATTATAATTATAATAAAGTAATTTCATCATGAAAGCTTTTACTTAATCGAGCCTATATCTCCGCACAAAATTAATTATTATCTGAGCTATGCTTCAACGATATGAACAACTATCTTCTTGACTTAAAAGCATAATGCATATGATAATAGTTTTTGTCTTCTTCGACAGTTGGAAGATTCCCATTCATGACTTATCTGGCGCCTTAATTAGATGAGCTAGTTATAATAATTGATATACATAGGCAATATTCACGAGGAGGAAAAAGAATTATCACGAAACATAACTTTAATTTGTATGCATGATAGAAAGAAAATGAGGTACGTATAGTCTGCTTCGCATATATGTGAATGAAAATTTTCTCACCTAATTTTTTACATTTAAAACCATAAATATTGTCATATTCATATAGTCTGCCACTGAAAAACTCGTGCTGCCATGCGTACTTATCACTGTATTAGTCATATAAGTAACAAAAATGTTAAGAAAAGAACCATTAAGGATATACTTCCTATGTTCCTATTTATAAAACCTTTTTGAAGAATCTTAAGAAAATGTTAAGAAAGCTAATTACATTATTTAATAATATCATATATTGTGTTTTATTACATTATATAGTAATTCATAAGTCAAAAAACATAATTTAAAGAAAAACGACAAATTTTAACGTCTTAAAATAATGTAATTAGTTTTCTTAAGGTTTTTTTAGAATTCTCTAAAAGAGTCTTTTAAATAAGAATAGAAGAATATGTGTGTGTAACTCCTGGTGGATAGAGAGAAGGAATATTATAATGATCTAGTTCAAGTTCGACTCGCATGCCGTTTAATTTGTTTCATAACTTGCTTTGTATTGATCGCTATATGTCCATCGAGATCCGCCCAATTTAAGTCCTGCCTGCCTGCCTAAAATAGACAAGAATGAGCATATATTGAATCTGCACTGTGTCACAAGGCCGTCTCTTTCAATCTGCTAAGAGCTTGCGAATCAAACAACTAGGGAATAAATTGTTATTCTCTTGTTATCTACAACTCTTACCTCAAATTTTGGCCTTTTTTAATGAAGTGAACACGAATCATGGGACAATATATGCCATTAAAACAAGGCACCAACTTTGTTCATCACCACCTTATATATAAATATATATATATATATATATATATAATAAACTCATCCACCCACAACACAACACAGCACAAGCCATAATGTTGGTGCTTCTTCTTTGTGTGTCAGCTAGCTTGATTGTGAACACATGTTCAGGCTCTATGATAGACCTTACAACTTTCTCTTTCTCGTCATTTAGCCCTGAAAGTTGCGGCGGCGGCGGTTTGCTCTGTATGGGGTCGGCAATGTCAGGTGAGGGCAATTTGAGGCTGACTCCTGAACCGTGGATCAATTCAAGTTCGCCGTCGTCATCGCCATGGTCTGCGATGAACAAGATAGGGAGGGTATTGTACTCTCAGAGGGTTAGAGCGTGGCCTGCCTTAATAAGCACTTCCTTCGCTATGAGGATCACTCCCATGGATAATTCAAGCACCTCTGGTGGTGGCCTTACTTTCGTCTTTGCAAGTAATCGCAATCCCTCACCACCTTCTAGTTACGGCTCCTATCTTGGCTTATTTGATCACTCTACTCAAGGTAAAATAAGATCCTGTGAGTTTCCCGCGTAGTATGTGTTATATATGGAGTGACCATAATTACAACGTCTTTAAAAGGTTTTTTCCTTTGGTACAAACATTATGTTTCTTATATGCTACCGATTAACTGGGATTATACATATTCTACTTTGGACACCAACGTAACGTCAAATTTGAGATTTTAGATTTTGCTTCAAAGATTTGATTTCTTATAACGCAATTGTCATTGACAAATATTAATTCATTACAAAACAGTCTTGGGAAGGAAAACGTTTTGTTTCATTTCCAACCTTGACCAGAATGAGCCAGAATCCATGAACCGGCCTAATTACTTGTATTCTTAGTAGTTATCTTTTGGTTCATAAGCAGGCTTGGTAAGTGTTTTTATTTTTTGTGCGTTTGAATTAGGCATAGCAAAACTTCGTAGGAGAAAATCGAATGGTTGATGGCTAGTTTAACACAAAAGTTATGAATATTTATATTTGTACAACAAGTTATGTGGATGCGAACGATAGGAGCTTTTGTCATTTCATTAAACAAGTAGTTGAGAGTTTGATTCTCCAACAGAGTATCTCCATATTCATACAACAAGAAAATATTTATGCTTTTATGATTTTTTTTTTTATGAATAACTGGTGGGACGACAAAATGATGAGATGTTTTCTTTTACCTTAATTCATGTCTAGGTGAATCTTTGCAACAAATAGCTGTTGAATTTGACACATTCAAGAACGAGTTTGATCGACATGAAAACCACGTTGGGGTAGTCACAGGAAGCACCATAAGTCCAGTTACTACAGAGAGTCTTAATCCCGTTGGGATTAAACTAAAGAGTGGACAAACCATTCTGGTTAAAATAGAGTACGATGGTTCCATTAACATGCTCTATGTCTCTCTCGGATACTCCCAGAGTACGTTAAAGAGCGTTCTTAACCTCAAACTTGATCTCCCAAATATTGTCCCAAACACAGTTTATGTTGGTTTTACAGCTTCCACGGGCAACACTATGCCTGAAACCCATGAAATCCTGAATTGGGTGTTCACTTCAGTTGCTTTGCCCTCATCTTGTGCTTATAATAATAAACCCACCAAGAACGAGATCGTTAAGACCATTCTGATCATTGTCATACCCATCTTTCTGGCAATATTGGCAAGTTTATTTCCATTTATCTGGCAAAGCGTGAAGAAAAGAAAAAAGAAGATTGATAAGAAGAAGGGTCATAATAATGGGAAATATGTTGTAGAATGCCCATCAATGACTACTCCAGATATCCCCAAAGAGTTCAGTTTCAAGCAATTGTCTGTGGCTACAAGCAGCTTCAGGAAGGAGAATCTTTTAGGAAGAGGTGGATTTGGCAGTGTTTATAAAGGCCTCCTATTTAATCCCCAAAAAACCATAGCAGTCAAGAAGATTTCAGCAAATTCTAAACAAGGTATGCGAACCTTTTAGCTAATAAGAGCTAACTAATAAACAGCAGAAAAAACACACACACTTAAATACAATTAAGATACTTGACCCTTACTGACATAAAATTATAGAAGTTTCACCTCAATTATGAGACTCTTGACCCTTGAAATTTCTGCAACAGGTGAAAGAGAGTATTTTGCTGAAATATGCACCATAGGACGAGTTAGGCACAAGAACATAGTGCAGCTACTAGGGTGGTGCCGTGAAGGCGAATATCTTCTGTTGGTATACGAGTACATGCAAAATGGAAGTTTAGATCGGTTCATAGGCAAGGACATTCTGAACTGGCAAACAAGGCACAAGATATTAGTAGGACTTGCATCAGCATTACTCTATCTTCACGAAGACTGTGGAAACCCAGTTGTTCACAGAGATGTTAAACCAAACAACGTAATGCTAGACTCAGATTACAACGCTTATCTTGGAGATTTTGGCCTCGCAAGGTTGCTGTATAATGAAGAATCAGTAATCACAAACCTAGCAGGAACTCCTGGATATTTGGCTCCAGAAATAGCTTTCACAGGTAAAGCCACGCCAGAATCAGATGTTTACAGTTTTGGGATGGTAGTGCTTGAAGTTATATGTGGAAGAAGATCCACAAAGGGCACAACAGAAGATAATTACAGTTTGGTGGACTATGTTTGGAACATGCAAAGTGAGAATGCTTTGGTGAAGTGTGTGGACCCCCTTTTAGGAGATGGGTTTGATGAGGAAGAAGTTAGAAGGGCGTTAATGGTTGGATTGGCTTGTTTGTCTCCAGATCCAGTGTTTAGGCCAAAAATGAGAAAAGTGGTGCATATTTTGCTGGATCCAAACGAACCTTTGATGGAATTACCAATGGTGAGACCTCTTGGAGTTTATGTGTCAGTTTCTTCATCTACGTCAAGAACCTCTGACTTTGGTTCCACCAGAGGTCATTCGCATCCGATTCTTCACTCGGGAACAACTTCATTAGAGGAGATTTCAATTGTGTACGATCAACAGTGAGCTAGCGATGTGATCGCTCTAAATTAGCAATTAGTTTGTAATAATTTACTCTTAAATTCAATTGATTCTTTTTTTTCGCCAACCAAATTCGATTGATTCACATTCATTACTACTAGCACATTAAAAAGGGAAGTATATCCTTCCCACCATCTTATGATGTCTCCATTAGAGTCAGGAATACGAGTCAACCCGTGGGTCTCTACAGCCCGCCCTTCCACGAGTAGGAATTTCCTTAACCCTAACCCGCAGTGTGGGTTGCATTTTTCTAAAAGGAAAAAAAAAATTTTTATTATGGTTAAAAGTTTAAAATATATATATTGATTATTAAATTTATTTCTTAGTATCAACCATTCCACTTATAAATATTTAAAAAATAATCCATAATTTAAAAGATAAAGTTATTAAGTCTATCAAAGTTTACGTACAAAACCTTAAATCATCTTTAAATAATAAATAATAATAATAATATAGTATTAAAGAAAAGGGAGATTGAGAGTTTTTCTTTTTAAAATTAGGATATACCAAGTTGGAAATATAATATTTATAGGGTTTATAATATAAAAATTTTTGGAGAAAAAAAATTATGCTGGCCAACCCTCAACCCGCGAGCTAGGTGGTGCGGGCTTGTGCAGTCTGCGCCTCCATGGGTAAGGATTTCTCCAACCTTAACCCTATCCCACCCTACGGGTTCACGAGTTTAGCTCGTGAGTTGGGCATGTTTCACCGACTCTAATCTCCATACATGTTCATAAGAAACTACTATTTATAGTTGTTTCTCAATACTGATAATTACACGCATGGGTTAATTGGCATTTCTTTTGAAAACGTAACATTACATTATTATAAGACACCGTGAAAGGAATATTCAAATGAAAAACTAGCAATATATATGATTAGGGCCATAAAAGATTCAAATACTTTTGAAATTGAATTTGGCTTTTTAAAAGAGAACCTTTTAAGAAATTGTTAGAGAAACTTTGAAACTTCAGAAATTATTTTTCTCAAACAAAACTCTTTTGATATTTTTTCTCATAAAATGTAAACTTTTTAAAAGCTAATAAGTGGTAGAGTAGGAAAAACAGAATTCACCTTGCCAAAAAAAGAAAAACCAGTATTTAATGGCAAGTGGGAGAAAATTAAAAATGAATGCGTTTGCCGGGAGTCGAACCCGGGTCTATTGCTTGGAAGGCAATTATCCTAACCGTTGGACTACAAACGCCTTGCTGAGGGGATGTGTACCATTAATATGTAAGTCGTTTAATTCAATTCGTGGATTTGCTCAGATCTTTGAAGTGAGCAGATATGTTTCTGTTGAAATGGTGGTCCCATAAACTCATGAAGAAAGAACGACGGGGACGAATATATTGGGAAAAGTGCCATGGCCAGAGACAGCAATGGGCTCTTGTCCCAGCTTGGGGCGTAGGATGAGACCGGGGACAGGTGGCAATTTCCTAGCAAGTACGTCCCACCCCTGTCTTGGCGTACACTCATGCCAGAGGTCTCTATCACTGGTGGGCCGCTTCCCCACCATCTAAAAGTAGAAAGCCTTTATTAGCGCCTCCAAAGTCCCTAACCCACAATTTGTACCGCTATTTTAACACCGACGCCGACCCTCTTTGAGGGTTTGCTTTGCCATGTTAACAATGTCCTTAACTTCTGATCTTGGAACAAATTCAGACAATGGGCTTTTCTATACCACTACACTGCGTTTAATTGTTCAAACTTCCAAAACCTCAATCTCAACACAAGTATTAAAATCTAGGGGAAATTACTGTTAACTGTTAAAGGAGGAGATTTAATTATGGAAAAGTACCCGTGACGAATAAGCAATATAGACCATTTTTTATTTTCTATACTTGAATTTGTCACTATATACTCCTTAATTGTTATTGGATTTTTGGATAATTAAACTTCTTCCTTTTGACCTTTTGGTTATTCTCCTAAACTCTGAATATTAGTTGTTTCTTACTCCTTTAATCTTTTTTTTATAAAAACCAGATAACTAAATTAAGCAGAATAAAAAAAACTGTTAAACTATGTTAAAAAACAATAAATATGTAAAAGATGAACTTTTTTTCAAGTATACTATTACTTATAGGGGCAAGTAATAAGAAAGAGTATGCAAGTGGTAATGACTAATGAGAGAGGAGGCCATGAAAGATATTATTCGTTTGTTTCTATTTACAATACCCTTTTAAAAAATTTTAAAGAAGTTAATTACATTACTTTAAAACATTAAAATTTATCATTTTTCTTCAAATTATGTTATTTAACTTATAAAATATTATATAATATAATAAAACACAACATATGATATTATTAAATAATGTAATTAATTTTCTTAATATTTTTTTAAAATTCTCCAAAATGGTCTTATAAATAGGAACGGAGAGAATATATATGCTATAGGAACATACATTAAACTTAAGCCTGTAATTCAAATTTTAGGCTCGCACTAAAAGACAAGGTAGCAGCACTATATTAGTATTTCATTCAGTCCATAATGCAGGCATTTTAACTAATTCACAATAAATAAAAAGTGACAATTAACTCATTAAATAAGTTATAAATTTAAATTTTTTATTTTCACCCCTATTAAAAATATGTTTAAAAAATTAATGTGTGGGTAAATTAAAAATAATCATTAATTACAATAATAAAATTAAAAAATGAACATTAATTATCTTTCAATTAATTTATATTATCAATCAAGCTATTGTTTTAAAAATATCATGTATTTTTAACAGGAAGAAATAGTATATTTGGCTGATTTCAAATAGATGACACTTCGAACTGGTTCAAAGTAAATGGGCAAAACACACTAACATGGAAGTCCCTGGACTCCCCAACTATATGCATTTATTTGTTTGCCCACAAAGTTGCTCTTTTCAATGCATTTATTATTCGTAATTTATATTATGAAATAAATTTTTTAACTGGAAGTTATTTATATCACAAAACTTTGAGTAATATGTTGTGTTTTATTATAGGGTTAAGGGTTAAAAATACAGTTTTGTTTAAAGTTCATCCACAACCAATACTTTTTTAGGGTTCAAAAATGCTCATGGGCTTTACAAATAGTTCAAAAATACCAATTTTGTTGTCAATATTTAACGGCCATTAAAAGTTAATGGTAAAAAATACTTATATGTTTTTACTCAAAGTTCATTCAACATCATATGGTTTATTTAAAGGTTAAAAATACCCATGTGTTTTTTTTATTGATGTTGATATCCATAGATACAGGAAACGATTTGACTATGAGACTTATAGTATGTATGAGTCAGTTCATTGTAGATGTGAGTAGATAAAGGTGAATACAGAGATTTCAAATAACAGTGAGTTCGATGTGTTTTTGTTGTCTTTGTCAATATAGTTGAGTAAGAGTAAATGTGATCTCTTTTTGACTCTTGCCTAAAGCATGGAGCGGATTTGTTCATACTTTCAAGGGAGGTGTTTCATAGATCCATGGAACTGAGGCATGCCACCTTGACTAGGTGCAGCTTGACCATTATCTCACTAAGATTTCTCCCTTTCAGTTAAGAAGGGCACGTGTCCCATAATTTTTGAAGAAGTAGTTTTACTGTCTTACTGTGGTGGTTAGTCATACCCGGGTAGACTAACTGCTATAACTTGCTTTGAGCTTGTTGGGCTTGCCTGAGTAATTGGGCACGTATGACTACTTTGAGGGCCCACATCGTTAATTCCATTACAAAAAACACGTGGGTATTTTTTACTCTTAAATAAAGTATACGATACTGGATGAACTTTAGATAAAAATACATAGGCATTTTTAAACCTTTGAAAAAAAACACAGGTATCTATTAGCCGTCTAGCTTAACCGCAAGCACACGAGTTGCAAGTAATATAAAAAGGTTGTTTCCACAAGTACTGTGACAAAATAAGTGTTTAATTATTAGGTTGAGCGACTGTATTTTAAATACTTAATTAATTAACTAGCTATTTTTAAGGAAAGAATAATTAAAGAGTAAAAGTTGTGACTTTTCTTCAATATCATAGAAGTCTAAGATTATTATCCCCTCTTATATTTCAAAAATACTTATTTGAATCCATTCTTTTATTGACTTCTTAAGATCAATTATAGTAATCCATGATACTATTGTACCTATAAGTGCTCTCTCAAATCTATAAATTGGTGTTTAACTTAATTAATATACTAATATCTCAATAAATTAATTAAATCATAATTTATAAATAAATACCTTTTATGGCTATACGAGGTTGACAAGTATATTTCTATCTTGACAACAAAATTATCCATTCATCAAGCAAACTTCAAATTCTCACATGATTACACCCAAGCTTTATACTTAAGTTGACTCTCTTAAACATCAATCAAATAAACTAATATATCGTATTAGTGTCCAATTAATAAGAAGCATTAAGTTCAGAGTAAAATTAACATACAAGACATTATCCATAAATTAAAGAAAGGAAAATAAAATAACCAATCCATACAAGGGTTCAAATAATCTTATAACAAATAAATTAGTTACTCGAGGTTAGAATCAAATAAAAATCAAAGCTAATAAATCCAAATTTAGAAGACATAATCAGAATATAAAAGAGATAAATGGCTACTTAAAGAACTTGGTTCTTGATTCTCTAATATCTTTCTCCAAAATCCCGTTAGATCCGAAGAAGAAACTCTACTTAAATATGCTCCTTTATCCTTCTCGTCCGTAGCTCTGTGCGTCTTATGTTATGTGAGTTATGGTGTGTCTTGGAAAGGAGCCTTTGGAGCTCTATTTATAGATACTTCTTATAGTGTCTTACAGAGAGTCCTTATTGAAGAATGAATGGATAAAGATAAATATGTATCTTAAATCTTTGCATCTATATCTTTTTTTTTAGATCTTTATCAGCATCTTTATCTTTTTCTTGAATTTGAAAGACGATTTAGATAAGTAGATTTATAGATATTATGATTCCTTGATAGTTAAATATATAATCTTTAATCTGAATTCCTTAAAAAGATAAGTAATTTCATCTCCATCCTCTTAGGTGGCATTATATGATAACTTGTGGGAGAAGAAACCTTGCAAAATAACCCTCACACCCTTCATTAATGAGGTGGCACCTTCTTATGACTTGGAAAAGAAGTAATCTTGTGAAATCGCCTTTTTATCTTTTATTAGTTGTAGTTGGCCACGTTTTTGCTATTCATGATTTATGGAAGACATGAATTTGGGTTTAAGTAGTGTCCACATGATCCATTTAAGGAGTATAAGTTATAAGTTAACACATATAAACCCTAATCATGTTGTGATTTAGCCTAAATGCACTCTTAAGGTCTTATTTTTCATGAATCCTTTGTTCTATATGAATTTCCATATTTTTTTATGATTTATCATGATTGTTTTCTTGACTTTAATTTCTTTAAAGTTGACAAAACTAAAAATACCTTCGTGCAAATTAGTTTAATATAAGGAAATAAAAATATGACCATTATACCTTTTTTAGCAATTATTTTGTGTGATACTTTTTTTTTTTTTGATAACCTTGTGTGATGCCTTTTTAATTCCAAAATAATCATAATAACAACATATAAGTACAATAATAATAATAAAATCTCATAAAAATATATGAAAGTATGTAATAAAATTGGGACTTATCAGTATTTTTGACATAAAATTTAGAGCACCTAACTCCATTAAGTATTAGTAACAGAATTGGTATATTTAAACTCATTTATAAAGTTCATATGCATTTTTGAACCTTCAAAAATCATATAGTGCTAAATGAACTTTGGGTAAAACTATATGAGTATTTTTGACCCTAAACCCTTTATTATATTATATATTAATTCATAAGGTAAACAATATAATTTAAAAAAGAATGATAAATTTTAATATTTTAAAGTAAGTAATTAAATTTTTAGGATTCTTAAAAAAAATTAACTGAATCTTATAATTAGGATAAGAAAGAGTGCAAGCTTAACAGTTAGCAATTTGTTATTATGAGTGTATGGCTGGCCGCCACGGCCAAAGAAATTGAAATCAAGTTACACATGATGTTATCCAATTGGCTGCTATTGCATTAAGTTTAAGTTAATCTCTTTTAAATTATTCGGGTAAAAAAATTACCTTCTTTTTTACCAAGTTTGAATTAGCCACGTCCGTCAATTACATGTACATCCATCTCACGGCGAAATAATTAAATATGAATTAGCTAAGAGATCTATAAATTAAAGTCGTTTGCATGTCAATAAAGAGAGCGTTGAAACATCAAGCATGGCGATCAGATATCGTATCACGATAACTCTGGCTCTTCTAAATGAATAACTTTGACATTAACTTATTACCGACAGCAAATTAATGTCTATATTACTGCTCAAAAAAAATAATGTCGATAAGAAGAACGATCATGGCAATAGTATAACAGGGTGTGCTGGCACTATATATACACACTCATCTGGTCCTGTATATAAAGTACTTTTAATATTTTTTATACAAACTAAAAAAGACTTCAAATCCTATCAATTCTACTACAAAATTTAATAATTTTATAACTCTACCCTTATTTAATATATATATATATAATACTAAATAAAAACAAAGTTAACGTATTAATAAATGAAAAAAAAATTATGCATTCACATCAAAATTTTAATAAGATGCTTTATAATTAGGAGAACAAAAATATTCTTTCTTTACTTTAATATCTTATATATAAGACTAACCCTTCGTTTGGATGGCAAGAAGAGTTAGAAGGAAAGAAAATAAGAGGAAAACAAATGGAGAGAAGAGAAAATGTTATCACTTATCTTGTTTGGATGAACAAGAGAAAACTGAAAAGAAAGAAAATGAGTAATTATCAAAATGACTGAAATGCCCCTATTATAATCCATTAGAATGAAAAAGCAAACAAATCAAGGTTCCATGTATCAAAATGACTGAAACACCTCTATCAAAATAACTGAAATACCACTATTAAATATTCATTCAATGTAAATGTTAAAGACTTCCATGTATTAGTTCT
>JBAGKO010000013.1:21438345-21452383 GCA_037177275.1 Acacia concinna
AAATACTCTCTCAATAGAGTTGAATAATAATCACTAAAGAACAATAATAGAATTAATGACAGAATTGAATGCAACACACTTAGAAAATTATCACTCTAGTCGTTAGTAGCTGCTATCATTAATGTTCAAGTATTTATATTGTTCGAGGAATTAATGTCCATTGATGTTCGGTTATAGCCATTGATATCTCATCATTCTTTTAAGCAGTTTTCGTTGAGACATAAAGAATTTCCCTTATGAGTCATAAATAGAGCCGTTGAAATAGAAGAAGGTTGGAAGGTGAAGGTTTATCAAATTTGGTAAACACATTTAATGCTTCTGACACAGTGACCATATCGGTTGATTAGTATCTGAGAGTCCTTGAAATGAATCTTAACATGTTCTTTTACATAATAAAGATCATTTGCAAAGGTTAGAAACAAGTGGGTATCAATATAATAGAGTCTTGAAGGATTAAGAAGTTTATGCTATGATGCTCAGTTTTCTAGAAAATTGGGTATTTGAAATTTCCTTAAGGTTTCCGGTCATCCTCAAGGCAATCATTTAGAAATCAGTAGTCTCGAGGTTTTAGTCACAAATCAACACATGAACTTTTATAAAAGTGTATCCTTGAGGATTTTATAAGATGAAATTACCTTGAGATTGAGAATTAACTTTGAAGATTCAAACAAATAGAGTAGTACCTTTGAGGGTTCAATTTGTACTTAAGGTTAGTTTCTGAAAAGCATAGTACATTGTTTGCTTGCACCCTTAAGGTTAAAAGATAATCCTCGAGGCCTTAGGTTTTATTAGAAGAAATAACATAGAGCATGTGAAAATGTTAAGTGAAAATACTTACCATCCTCGAGGTCAATGAGTAACCTCGAGGGTCCATTGATATTGATCCACTTGCAAGGTTTTGAAATAGACAGTCCGATTTTGAAATTGCCTTACAAGGTTACCAGAATTTGTCCTAGCCTCAAGGCTAGAGACCACCCTCAAGGCTCCCCCAGTTTCTCAAGACTGCAAGATTCCATTGCAGCCTTGCACCAACAACAAGGTTGTGACCTAACCTTGCCGTTGTAGGAAGGACCCATAACCTCGAAGTTATCCCTCACCTTCGAGGTTGGGGTTATACCTTGCCAAGGGTAAGGTTCTAGTCTAGCCTTACTGCCACAACAAGGTTTTTAACAAACCTTTTTGTTGTGACAAAAGTCTAATTCTCTCAAGGTTACCCCTCACCCTCGAGGTTGGAGTCACAACTTGCCAACTGTAAGGTTTTGGCCCAACCTTGCACCCACAGAAAAGTTTTGGACAAACCTTGTTGTTGTAGCAAGAAGCCCGTAACCTTGAGGTTTTGGCTCCTTCTTGCCAACTTGCAAGGTTTGCTTGCAAGGTTTTGGGCAAACCTTACAACAATGTCAAGGTTTGTTCAAAACCTTGCCTCAGAGCAAGAATGATCGTAACCTTGAGGTTGGTGATCACTCTCGAGTTTGCTTGGTCACTCCTTGCTCTTAACAAGATTTGTTGCAAAACCTTGCCGTTATGGCAAGGCTTGCCACAAACCTTGTCGTTATGGCAAGGCTAGCAATCCTCGAGGTTTTCATGTGACCTCGAGGCTGACAAACCAGCAACTCTTTTGAAATAGTTTCAAAAATATTTCTTTCTTACTAAATGGATATTACTCAAGTACACTTACTTAAGTAATTTCCCTTTAATTTAACATTATTTAAATACTTCTCAAATCATTCTAAGTTTAATTATCATCAAAATATAGGATCTAACATTTTCCTCTTTTTTGATAATGAAAAAACTTAGTCATTTCAAAATCACATAAACAACAAAAAGTTATAAAGAAAAAGCACATATAAGGAATGATAATCAAAGCTCATGTCATATATTAGATAATCACAGTTACAGCTTTGGGTTAATACACGATAAGATCAATATCTAAGCAAAATGAACATAAATAAAACCCACAAGCTACAAAAAGACTAGAAAGCCCAAAATGCCTGAAAAGCCACATGTATAAATGCTCAATACTCAAGACTCAGAGGCTGGATGAAGAGGTGGGATCAACATCAATGGGATCATCCTCATCTCCTTGAGGTAAAGGTGGAGCAGATACAAGTAGACTCAAATCTATAGGCTCATCACCCGGAGGCTCATCATCATGAGACAAATGACTAGGACCACTCTCCCCCTTTTGTCATCATCAATATGTCTGGGGGAAACCAGGGTAAGTCAGGAGTAATAAAGGCTCAACAAGAGATGCCAAAGTCTTAGCAGCAGTAGATACATCTTCATCTAAGACTTCTTCATCACGGTAGTCAATAAAGGAACCACCAGAGGGAGTGGGATCAGGTAGGTCAAATGGTGGAATGCGAGGAGATGGAAGAGGAGACTCAATAACAATCTCTTCCTCCTGAGAAGAGTGGTGTAATGAGGCAGGTTATGGTGGATGAGAAGCAAGCTGTAAGATAGGCTCAATGAAAGGCAGATTAGAGGTGATAGGGATGTTTGTATTAGAGAGAGGTGTCTGTGTGTCAAGTGGAGGAGAGGATGGATGTGGTATATGGCTAGGGCTAGGAATGTCTGTAGGGGCAATGGTAACATGAACGGCCTGAGATATGTCTGTAGGTGAGGATGAGAAATGGTCGATGATAGGTCTAGGTGAATGGCGTGGAGATGGTATGGGATTAGGAGTAGGTATGTGGTAAGTGGAACCTCTGGTAGTACCTCTCATAGAGTCCATAGCCTCACAAAGAGTGAGAGGTATGCAAATATAGCCCATAATGTTGTGCTCTTCTCATTAGCATGCTGAACTAGGTGATCAATTTGAGAGCGGAAAGGAGCAAGGTAAGCCTATATGGTGTTATTAATGAACACCTGTAGGGTTTGATCAACACTCAGAGCCTGAGGGAAAGGAGTAGAGGACTGAGTATCATCATCCGAGGCCAGAGCAGAGGCCTGAGGTACAAATTAAGACATAGATAGAGATGGAGGAGGAGTCTTCTTCTTTTTCATGGAGTACGTAGGCTCACGTCCTGGCAGTGGTAACTCTATCCCCATATTAGAAAGATGAGATGGATCTAAGCGATCTGTCTCTCAACTATGTCACTCGAATTCAGGTACTAGATCTTGTTGGCCTTGAAGATGAGTGAGATGATATGAGGGAATGGAATCCTCGTGGACTTCTTGCTTGTCGTATATTATCTCCTTAACTCCAAGTATAAATACTCCCCAGGATTCTGCTTCTCCTTTCGGATGATTAGAGTAAACATCTCGTACTCTCGAGTGGTGAAATGGGACCAGTTCCCTTACTTGTACATGAGCATCATTAAGAACACATACCATATGCACCGGTAGAAGTCACTCATCTCGAATGGCCTGAACTGTAGAGGGCCAACCTGAACACCAGGTCTCAAAACTCTGAAAATCTCTAAGTTGCTCATCTTCGGCTCCTAATATGTAGTGGCTTCTTGATCCCAAGCTACTTGTTGATCCTCGAGGTTGAGATCAAGAACTCATGTCCTCTAACCTTAGCCTTTATCTCCTCCTCCTATTCTTCTTCCTCTAATCCAGATACAGAAGGCTTGGCCTTGATCTCCAAACTTAAATAGAAGTGCTTCATAACCCATGGAGAATAAGGAAGGTTGACAGATATCCAGGGCATGTAGTGATAAAAGTACTCTGTCAAATCTAGCTGAGTAGAGTTCTTCAAGTGCTCCAGGTCTAGGAATAGGGTCCTGTGAACTCCCATCTCCTTGAAGTTCTCAATGTACCTCTATGTATCCACTAACTCACTGGTGTTAAAGCAAGGAGGAGCAGAGGTTCCCTCATCCTCTCGAGGTTGAAAGTGAGCCGTGGATGTCTCCTGTCTCTATGCACTGTCTCTGCCAGTCCTCAGTGCTTTATCTAGCATATTTACTGAAATTTGCCTCACCAAGGCATCTAGGTGATCTTTCCTCGGTCTGTGTAAGGTGGAGAAGGAATGTGTACTCTATGTCTCACTTGTTGAGCCTGAAGTGGATGGTGAAGCTACTGCTTTTCCTCTTCTTTCAACCTATTTCTTCTTAGGAGTAGATAAAAAACGAGTCACCAGAGGCTCTTGAATTACAACTCCTCTAGTTCTTGGAGCCTAGGGAACTTTTATGTTTCGAAGGCTTTCAGATTCAAGGCCACTGGACCCTGCTTCTTTGAAGCTTGCTTCTCTTGAACATTGAGCCTATGTTTCTTGACCATAGGTTCTTTCTTTTTCTTAGAAGCTACCTCTTTCCTCTTTTTCCCAACTTCTACTTCTTTTGAAATATTTTGAGTTGAAGAGGGTTCTGTCAAAGGTATCGCAGAAGCTTGTTCTTGAGTTTGGTTCTCGAATTGGTTCAAGTCTTCAGGAGAATGATAAGGATGGGTTTTAGTGTGAGAAATTTCCTTGGATTTTCTATGCATTTGATTCTGAGAGATAATGTGACCTCTGCTTGATTTTATCTAGAGAAACAAAGTGCAGAGGAGATGATTTTTGGGGCTTTTGAGTTGGGAAGGTTTTGGAAAAATAATGGAGAAGGATTCAATAGTCTTTGAGTGATTTGAGAGGGTGATGAGATGAGATGACCCACAGAAAGTGTCAAGGGTGTGTAATGAACTTTTGATGAAATGATAGGATTCTGCTGATATAAGTGAGTCCTAGCTCGTAACCTCGAGGTTATAGGGCACCCTCGAGGTTTCTAAGCTTCAGGGTGCCTTGAGGTAGATTATGGGCCTCGAGGTTGATAAACTTTGAGCATTTATTCATAGACTTTTCAGAACAACTTTGTACTCGAATCCTTAAGGATTTACCAGATCCTCGAGGGTTCTTTACCTTTTTACCTGATTCAATTCATGAACCTCGTGGTTGAAGAGTTTCCTCAAGGAAATTACCTTGCAACAGTCTTTAAAAAGCATCATATCTGCCTTGAGGTTGGAGCTCACCCTCAGGTTTTCTTTCATTTTTGTATTATCTTTCTATTCTGATGCCTGATACCTTGAGGGTTTAGAGGATCCTCGAGGTTGACTTCCCTTTCTGTCAACAATTTGGCCTGATAGCCTCAAGGTTGCTAGTTAACCTCAAGGCAATTACACACTTTATCCTTATGTTTTTGACATATTTCCCTCAAGGTTATGAAGCATATTTGAGGCTACTTCTTCATCATTACAAATGCTCCTGCAAAAATTTTTTTTTACTACTCTGATGCTTAAGTTAGTAATCATCAAACAATTAATTAATAAAGAAATATAGGATCTAACTTACAATTCATTGGGATTTAATATTCCCAATTCTCTTCTTATGTGAAGAAAGTGTTCTTTAGCCAAAGGTTTGGTAAAGATATCCTCAAGTTGCAAGTGAGTAGGAATGAACACCACATTCACATCTTTCTTTTGAACACGATCTCTTACAGCCCGTTTGGTTCAATTACATAGGATAGGATTACATATAATCCTATGTAATCAGAATGATTACGGCGTTTGGTTGTACTTATTGTAATGTAAAGAGGATTACATATGTAATCCTAATTACATTATTTAATGTAATCACGATTACATAACTAATACTCATTAATCAGGATGCAGGGATCCTGTAATCTAGATTACATACCCAATATATTAGCTCAAGAGATGTATTAAAAAAAACAATTGAACAATAGATCTTTAAAATTTCAGTTAGGATCAACCCCGGCAAAACTCTTATCATAATTCAAAATTTTCTCTAGCGGCTAGTGAGGTTGTCAAACTTAATTAATTAGGCAAGATCTATCCAAATAAGCTCTAATCACCCTTTTAATTTGTTTTAATTATACAAATCTTCCCCCCATTTTAAAAACACATAATAGTTTTCTTACCCGCGCAAATATAGATAAGTTAATTGAATGGCGGGCAAAAGAAATTCGTTGATTTAATCAGTAAACAGATGAAAAATGTTTGGGAAAAGAAGAAGAAGATGAAATAATGCATTTATAACAGTTGGAATAACGTATCTTAATGCCCGTCCTTTTTTTTTTCTTTTTCTTTTTCTCTTTTTTGACCTGATCTTAATACCCGCCCTTAACTGTTATGTACTTTTATGTTTATGTTAGGATTGTGGATCGTAGTCGGAGTGAGGAGGCTCATCAAAGACTTTCAAAGCCCACAAATCTATCTCTGTCACTATTATAATTATTACATATACAAGTCTCTCTCTCCTCTCCTTCTATCTCTGTGCAGGCTTTGCTAGCTCTCTGACTCTCCCTCTCTCACACTGAGTTTGCACGGAGATCCCCCTCCGCCTTCACCCTTTCTCCTTCTCCGACAATGGGAAAAGGTGGATCTCTCAGTGACGGCGTCCTCAGGAAGATCGTCCTCTCCTACGCCTACGTCGCAATATGGATCTTCCTCAGCTTCACCGTCATCGTCTACAACAAGTACATCCTCGACCGTAAGATGTACAATTGGCCTTTCCCCATTTCCCTCACCATGATTCACATGTCCTTCTGTGCCTCCCTCGCCTTCCTCCTCGTTCGCGTCTTCAAGGTCGTCGAGCCTGTTTCCATGTCCCGCGAGCTCTACATCTCCTCCGTCGTCCCCATCGGCGCCCTCTATTCCCTCTCCCTCTGGCTTTCTAATTCCGCCTACATTTACCTCTCCGTCTCCTTCATCCAAATGCTCAAGGCCCTCATGCCCGTTGCCGTCTATTCCATCGGCGTTCTCCTCAAGAAGGAAGCCTTCAAGAACGATACCATGGCCAACATGCTCTCGATCTCCGTCGGAGTCGCCATCGCTGCTTATGGCGAGGCCAAGTTTGATTCCTGGGGAGTCATCCTTCAACTCGGTGCCGTCGCTTTCGAGGCCACCAGGTTGGTCATGATCCAAATCTTACTTACATCTAAGGGGATCTCCTTAAATCCCATCACTTCCCTCTACTACGTTGCTCCTTGTTGTCTGGTCTTCTTGTCCGTGCCTTGGATCTTCGTGGAGTACCCCGTGTTGAAGGAAACTTCCAGCTTCCATTTCGATTTTGTGATTTTTGGGACCAATTCTCTGTGTGCTTTCGCCTTGAATCTTGCCGTTTTCCTCCTTGTCGGAAAAACCTCCGCCTTGACCATGAATGTGGCCGGTGTAGTGAAGGATTGGTTGTTGATTGCTTTTTCCTGGTCGGTTATCAAGGATACTGTGACCCCCATCAACTTGTTTGGATACGGACTGGCCTTTTTGGGTGTGGCCTATTACAACCATTCGAAATTGCAGGCTCTGAAGGCGAAGGAAGCTCAGAAGAAGGCTGCTCAGGCCGACGAGGAGGCAGGAAGGTTGTTGGAGGACCGGGAAGGAGATGGGATGGGAAAGAAGAACGAGCAGCAGAATTAAATTAGTTCAATAGCTCATTTAGAAACAATGAAAATGCAGAAGAAAGAAAGTGACACGATGAATTGCAGAATTTGGTTTTAAAGCAAAGGGAACTACGCTCTCTGTTCTTTTGGCATCTGTGTGGACAGATTTCCAATTTGGTATGTTGTTTATTAAAATCTTATTGTTATTAATATTATTGGTGGCCGTGCCTAGTTCGTAGTTGTATCACAGATCTGAGATTAGCTCTTATGTATCCCATAAAGACAAGCCAATTTTAGTAGAGTGAATCTCAATTCCTTCTATTTTTGGTCTCTTTCGGCTCTATGTTCTTGTAGCTACATTGTTTATGGGATTTAAATGCTTCTGTATTCATAATTTATTTCCTTTGACGAGCTTCAGCCTCAGGTGTTATGAATTTGGGATTTAACAGTTTGGATCTGGTGTTATTATTTTGAGATGTGATCATTATATCCGGTGAATTCACTTTTTGGCTAGTGGAACTGAACTGAGCACACATTCTTTGCGGTCCCATCTGTAAGTACTTTTACTGAAGGATTGAACTGTGAGAAATTGTATTTGTAATGCATCAGAAAGTTACCAAATATGCATTGTGGAAATTCCATCTTCCTCGTTTTAAGTTTACTCTGATGTGAAGTTGCATTATCCTTTGAAAGGTAACTCAGTGGCTTAGTGAGCCAAGTCCGTACTTGTTTTGGGACCTTGTGGATTAAAAGAAACGATAATGGGAGTTCGGATTCCACATCTTTTAAGGTTTTATCGTTTGTTTAGTGGTCGCAGATTCTCTGTGAACTTGAACACGGCAAGATGCTCAGGATATCAAACACCCCTGCAAACAAGGGCTTGAATTAGTTAGCTTTGAACTTAGAGGTGCGAGACGTAATTAAGGGTTTGGATATTAATATAGAATCATCACTGCTCATATAAGCAGCAGAAATAGCAGTATATGATTGTAGAGGGGCATGTTTTACCATGTTGCCCGGAGACCAAGTAATTCTACGGAATGGTAGGTATTTGTATTTAGTGATTGAACAAATGTTGTAATAATATCTGCTTTGTGTTCCAAGTTCTGAGTAGATCTATCCCAAGCAATATCTGCAGAACTTATTTGGGAGGTTAGCCATACATACACGAATCATTTTGACTTGTAGCAGTGATTTGTGACCATATGTAATATGAGGAAGATAATAGTTTGATAATTATCCCGTGAGCAAAACAAAGTAATATTGGCCTGGCCTCCATCCACTCATTTGCATGATGGGGTCGGGGGGTTGCCCTATGAGAAGGATGGATCATCACTAAATTGCTAGCTGCCCTTTTCTAGGGTTTACTTGCCGAACAAAAGGATCACAACTTGAGATGTATTTTTCAGTTTTTTAAAATGTGTTCGAATGCAAACTGAAACTGTGAGACCCTGATGATTAGGGCCTGACAATCAGGGGCACTCATCAGCTGAAGCGCTGGGCCTAGAATAAATGAATAATTGTCCAAGCCTTGTGAGAATGAGTTGAACAACATTTATGCTAACTCAATATCAACATCATGAAATATTAATATGCAAAGTAACGGGGTTCACTCTAGCGGAATGTACTGGTCTTTTACAATTTTGACCAACTAAGATTTGAATCTCTGTTAGGAGATATCCATGACAATCGCTTTAATAAGATTGGCTTGAATAAGATTAACTCCAACAGGAGAATACCCGTGCTTAACAAGAAAAAAAATAATAAAGTTTCATTACTAATAAGTCTTATATTATTTATAATCTTAATATAAAATTCAATTGACTTTGTTTAGAGCGAATAAGTAAGCTAGATAAGTTACTTTAATCTCATATTTAGATTGAGAGAAAATTAGGAAGAAAAACTTGTAGAAATAATAAATTTTTTTAGGAAGTTTTTAAACATAGAAATCTTAATTGAATATGGATAACAGTGAAAGTCTCGAACTTTATTCATATTACCAAGAAAAGGTACTATCATTTACAAGTGGAACTGGGGAAAAGAGGACTTTAAGTGAGGGGGCTGCCATTTATGGTGCCATAGTCCCAGGAAGAGGGAGCACAAAATAGGTAATGAGGAGGGGAGGAGGTTGGTAAGTGTAACAATCGATTTCATTGGCGGACTATGAAAATTTACATAGACCGTCCCTCTCCTCTCCTGATTTCAATAGCTAATTCATGGCTTTGCCTTGTCGAGTCCTTGAACTTGACTTTCCCATGCCTTGGATATTGTTTTGTGTATCCCATAGAGGTGTTGTGCAAGTATTATTTATGTGAAAATTGAGGGAGCTTCTCCCTATGTTTGGATATGAAAAATACATTATTTTTCATTCATAATATTTTCTCCTACCCTTATTTTTCTTTCATTCCAAACATAGGGTAAAAGTCTTTGTAGTGAAGTAATACTGCTTCCCATAACAAACACCACTCTAAAAGCTTAATTCTGCAGGATAGGATAGGATAGGATAGGAAAGGGGAGGAGTGACTCAAAGAGAGGATAATTCCACCTTCCATTAGTGTTGTCACAAATTAATAGTATGCTCGGTGAGGTGATTTCGGCAAAAGCTAAAAGTTTAAGCGGCCCGATGCTTTCACGCTTAATTATCTAACCACAATCTCACCCTTGGTCTCCTCCCATACCAAAGCGGGTTATTTAAGTTGGTTAATATAACATATATTTTTTAAAGTACTTTTATCATCTTCTTTAATAATTATTGTGGAGAGACATCAATATGAGTAAATTAAGAAAATATTAGAAAAATATGAAACATGTGTTTAATATTTAGGATTAAGATTAACTCCTCAAATACGTAATATTTATTCCGGTTCTAATTATAAGACTTAGTTGAAAATTTGATTTGATAGTAAATATAAAACCCATATCTACATTATCTCCTATATTTAACTACTTTTTTTAAACTATTCCTGTTAATACTCTCTTAAGTATGATTAGAAATCACAATTATTCAAATATAATAATTGGAAGATTGGGTCTTATTATAACAATTAACTAATGTAACTAATATCCTTAATCTCTTTAAAAAATTAACTGAATCTTATAATTAAGATCGAAATGAGTCATTAATTACTTAATTTGGTGGTCAACAGAGTTGCAAAATAAAAGATGGCAGGGACAACGACCGACCATTAGGTATAGGATTTAGGAATGAGCTAAACGTTGTTATTGCTAATAGTACGAGATAAGAGGCCCAATGACAAGAATCACGTGCTCCACTTGCTAAACATGACAAATTTAACTAGATGATGCAGGCTGTGGAGGCCCACCCCCTTTTATTGGTCTCCCTTTGCAAAAAATCACGCCCCCCATAGCAAACACCACTAATATAAAACATCCTCCAGGCCCATCCAAAAAAAAAAAAATAAACCCGATAAACAAATCAGAGGGCTTTCAAATTCGGTATTGTAGTTACAATGTATAATATTTAGTTACTAATGACACAATTCTCTTTTAATTTTCTATTTTGTGCAAATATTATAAGTCAAAAGTTTTTCTAACTCGTGAATAGTACTTGACTTAATCTAAATTTACTGTACTATATCAGTTTTGTTTTATATTTTTTTTAATCTATAATATAAGTCATTTCTAAAAAAAATTCTGTTTTGCAGGACAAGTCACTTGGGGAGCAATTAACACAATTTTCCTCACTTATATAAAGAAGTAATTTTTCTCATATAATTTATATTTAAATGTGTCTATTTTTTTCTCGGCAAAAAAATGTTTCTGTATTTTTCTTTCATCTTAAAAAAAACTTATTTAATATGAATAAATTAAAAAAAACAATTTAAAATATATTTAATGGGTTAACAACGAGTTTGGTAAATTACTAAATCAGTCTTGTGCGTGTGAGGGAGCACGAGCTTACCTAGACGGTGGTCCTACCAAAATAATAATAAAAAAAAAAAGATAGAAAGTGGCAACGTGTAAATCGAGGTGCTCGCCTTAATGGTTAGAGATGGAGAGGGCGGCGACAATACATGGCAATGCCTTATTGGTAAAATATGGCAATGGTGTAATAGATGTCATAAACGCGCTTTAAAAGGGAAAAAAAAAATCAATAAATAAATGACTTTATTTGAAAATAAAATGCCTCCTTCGTATGAACTTCTATATTTTATCCCAATTAGCATGTCCTTGTCTGAACAAGTGTCAAGTGTCAACCTTAACAATGTCCTTCACATTGTTATGCTTTGTATATCTCAATTTCTTGTTCATAGGCTTGCATGTTATGTTTAATTATTAGCATTTTTTTATAGGATATGTTTATTAAACTGTAGTAAATAAATACACAGTATACATATCTTTTTACACAAAAGTTAGGTGAGTTGGATTCACTCAAATAACTTATTTAGAAGTGATATATTATCCCAGAGTACGAATAAATATGTAATATGTGTCTTTTTTATATTATGTTTATAAGCACTTATTACATGATTTTATATTTTGATATCGGCTATCTATATAGCTATTTACAAATTATAATCCCTGCTTATAATTATACTCCTTTTATTTTTATTTATCAGACTTTTTTTGAATAATTTTAAAAATATCATAACAAAGTTAATTATATTACTTTAAAATATTAAAGTTTGTCGTTTTTTTTAAATTATGTTGTTTGACTTATAAACTACTATATAATGTAATAAAATATAACATATGATATTATTAAATAATGTAATTAATTTTTTAAAAAAATTTTAAAATTTTTTAAAAGAGTTTTATAAATATAAACGAAGGGAGTATTATAGTTTTTTATGCTTACCCTTGGTAAGTCAGGTCAAGTTGATAAGAATTAAAAAATCAATCCGACCAACCAAACTAAAATTGGTAAGTTCCGCGAATTTTCCTATACGCGCGCACACACCCCCATTCATCCAACGGAAGCCAACGGGTTGGGACGTAGTTTTCTCAAATGTCCTGCTTCAATTTTCTAATTTGTTTAATCATTAAATTTTATAAAACAGTAAAATACTGAACCCTAAATACAAAAAAAAAATCAAAAGTATATTATTTAATATCAATAAAATATCAAAACATCATTCATTAAAAAAAAAAGAACTAAACAATTGAGAACTTGTGAAATTTTAAGAAACATTAGAGAGCGCAACAGATAAGACACAATAAAGACACCTAACCTTTCATTGAAAATTAACAATTGTTTATTGTATAACCTCTTTGGTTACAAATTATGCTTAATCGGATGGCTGATCCAAAGGATTCGACTGCTTCATGGACTAGCGTATGTGTGAGAAATAAATACAATGATATGAGTAATATAAGTAACAAATGGGGTGAAATGAGAAATCATTAAAAAATATTTTGAGACATTTAAATATCTTAAAAAAGGGAACAATATCATACTCAAAAATTGTATTTTAGAAAAAGGAACAAAGGAATGATATTGGAGAGTTAAAATGCATTAGTTGATTAAAGCTCTATAAATAGAAGGCTTAGAATTTAGAGAGTATAATTTGAGTCTCTCTTTAGAGAGGTAACTCCATCTTTAATCCCTAACAAGTGTTGGTTTTCTCCCTCCAGTAAAGGTTGATTAGAAATATTCCAAGTGGATTATAGCTTTGTATGAGTATGCTCTTCTTATGTATAATACATGATTCTTCACCTTCTCCATAATGCTAGTCTTACTTCTATTGTTAACAAATGAAGTCTTTATAAGTCATTTTCTAACTAATTCACACATACGAGTAAAAATAACTGATTAAAAGTATCAAATTTATTCTAAAATTGATTTTTTTAGGAAAATTGTAATTTAGTTTCAATAAAGGAACTATATGATCAAATGGCCTTACAACATCATGTAATTGTAGAAAAGTCCCTCATGAAATCGTATAATTACAAAAAAGTCCTATAGAGTTGTCAATATTTAACATGGAGTGGTGAATGACAACTCCATGGTAAGTATTGACAACTTTACGGAACTTTTTTACAATTACGCGATTTTTCGAGACTGTTTTATTATATAATCCCTTCCTTATAACCAAATTGCAATTTTCCCAATGTTTTTTTTAATATTACTCTTATTAGCTACACTAAATTTTAGTATCATATGAATTTTTTTACCTCTCTTCCTACCCTTATTAGATATAGGCATATATGAATAAAATATTAGATTAAGTCATTGAATCTAGATGCCATGGGCAGACCAAGAACTTGTGTGTGTGAAAATATTAAGAACACTCTCTTGTTGATGTCTTTCAATGAGATGAGAGGGAGTAGTATAAAAGCCCATGTCTCAGGCGAAGAGAGGGAGAGCCCAAGTACCATATTCATTCTTATATGTTTATTATGTGCTTCTCCTAAAAAAAAGCACTTAGGGCCCATTTAGTTCAAACTCATTGCACTATGCAGTGCAGTGTAATGGTAATGCGATGCAATACTAATTACATGTTAAGTATTTAGTTAGGTTTTAAGCAATGTGCAATGAGTTATTTTTTTAATAATTATTTAAAATTAATATATCACAAAGAGTCTACTTTACCTTTAATATAATCTTTATAGAAAAATAGTTAATAATTATTGTACAAGGGTAGAGATAGTGATAATGGTGGAGGAGGCGGCAGTGGTGGATGAGGAGGCGGTGGCGGCGAAGAAGGAGCAATTGGCCGTGACAGTTGAAAAGGAGGAGGGGGCGTGGTGGAGGTGGCAAT
>JBAGKO010000013.1:21452483-21472252 GCA_037177275.1 Acacia concinna
TTCGGATTTTTTGACAGAATTTTCACCTAACTTTGAAAATTCATATCTAATTATACAAATATCCAATTGAGGTGATTCCAAAGCTCAAATGTCCCTTATTAAATCTAGTTTTATGGAAAAATACTTTCTTGGTCCAATTAGGATCAGAAAATTCCCAGTAATTTCATTTTTTAACACTGCTCTAGAAACTGACAAATTTCATTGGGCAAATTTCAAAAATTCATATATTTTAATATATACATCCAAATCATGCAAATGACATATCAAATTAAAGATTGAAATGTCTAGTTTTAGACTTGAAATATCTAGTTTTAGACTGGAAAGTTTCATGATTTTTGAACATCATTTGCCTAAGGTAAACTGACATACAATAAGACTGCCACCAGTCTCATTACAGAAATTAACCAAAACTTAATTTGTTTATGATTGTTACACCAAAATTGACCATTTTATTTCCCTTATATTTTCACATACTTAAGGAATCTGATGAATAAAAATTTGGAATGTTACACATCTCTTACTTAATTTTAAATAAAAAATTATTTTAAAAATTTCATCATAAGTTACTTTTCTACTTATCATCCAAACATGTTTCATAAAAAAGTCACTTCCGCAATGTCACATCCAAACACAACAACTTCTAATAAGTCACTTATTTTTCTGAAGCTACTTATCATAAGCCCATCAAAATAATAAGTCACTTATCATAAGCCGCATCCAAATGAGCCATAGATTCACAAATTTATAGTTATACGAGATAAATATCTTGAATCGACGAACAGAAAACGACACATACCATAAAATGTTTTTCTTACTATCAAACCTATTAGAGTATTTGGCAAGTTGGCCAATGGTACCTGCCCAATCCCTACAAATAAGTGTCCTAATTAATTAACTTCGTCCATATATAACATCTCTGAAGGCGTGGTTAATTATAATGTCACAACCCCCTGAAACATATTAATAGCTTAGCATCAATACACCAAGAAAAGGGATAAACATTTCTAAAACCTATTGACCGTATGAATAGAGACGGTGGCTTATCCCAATTCATTCAGTAATAGCGGGATGAACTTTAGTAAGTTTACAACAATTGCAGCATATCCTTTACGGCAGTCCTAATAATTCCACCATAGTTATTTAGTGCGACCACCTTCCAACTTAGTTGGTCAGCAAGTTCAAAAATATGGTTCGTTGTTTTTGATGGTGGGATTGTCGTTTGGAGGCCTAATGTGAGAGAAAGTGTGTTCTTGGTTAGGGACATTTTTTTTCTAGTATTTTCAGCTGCTTTGTTTTTTATTGTAAGTTTGTAGTTCTAGTTGTTTTGTTGAGTGATTGCACATGTTTGTATTATTGAGACCCTCTTGTTTCCTGTTTTAATCATAGTTGATCATATTTTCTTTCGACCGTGTTTTTTCGTTTTTTACCCTTAAATTAAGGGATTTTCCCCGTTTGTCTACCATATATTTATTTGTTTCCTCATAAAATCTTACAAATGATTAACATCCACTGCGCCTAACCTAACATATATTCAAACAATCTGTCCAACCATTAAAAAGGCCAACTGAACTTACTAGATTCGATATAAGCATTGAATATTGTATTCTAAATTTTCTAACTAATGTAATCCAAGGCTGATACGTGCTGTGGTAAACATGTTCTGTACAAATCTGATCATTATTTAAAATTAACTTGTTATAAATAAATGAGTTCTTCTATTATTGACAAGGGAATCAGAATATGTATTGTTATTGTCTTCCATCACCATTTGTATCTTCTGTGCATGTACATAGATGAAGCTCCTTGACATGTCAACTGTGTTTACTTTATTGATTATTTTTTCTCTTGAGGGATAAAGTATTTTAAGCATTTTTTTCAAATATAATAATGTTCATTGCTGTCGACTAATATTTCAAATGAAACTAATTGTATTTTATGTATTTTATTTATTTGAAAAGTCACATACTGAATCAAGGGCATGTGTTAAAGAACTTGAACCAGATATTTGTAAATATGTTGTAAGTCAAGGGTATGTTGTTTTTTTTCGCACCACATTGATTGGTTCAAATTCTCTATATGATGTTTAGCCTAATTAAAATTGGTATGGGGGCTCTTATTAGCTTGTATGGACTTGCCCTCGTAGATATCTATGTCATTATAAGTTTTACAAACGATCTTGAATTCTTTATTATCATTTGGATATTTTCCCATATTTGAGGGTATAAATATAATAATAGAAAAAAAAATCTAAATATCGAGCAAATTTTCAATCGTTCGGTGCAGTGGTTACTTTGATCGTGGCAACTTCGCCCAACAACACCCACCAAACCTAGCTGTTACTATCAATTCACTGCTATATATTCCCTCTATTTTTATTTATAGGACATTTTTAAAGAATTTTAAGAAAATTTTAAGAAAGATAATTACATTATTTTAAAATATTAGAGTTTGTTGTTTTTCTTTAAATTATGTTGTTTGACTTATAAATTACTATATAATGTAATAAAATATAACATGTGATATTATTAAATAATGTAATTAGCTTTCTTAAAATTTTCTTAAAAGGATTTTATAAATAAAAATAAAAAGAATAATTGTTATAAATAAAGTAGCGCGCTTTTCTTGTTAATCCGAAACACGACTCTTGAGATCTCCAGGAGCTAAATTGTGAAAAAGACTCCCACAACAATGAATGGGTACAAACATGAAAAATGAAATTATATTCAGAACATATCTCTTTTAGCAGAAGTATAAACGCAGAATTTTTTTTTTTTTTTTGACCAGCGTAGAATAATTTTGTTTAGTCACGGTATGACTATTAACAAAACGACATAGTAAAACAGAGAGCGGAGGAGTCAAACGACGTCAAAAGCAGCTTGTTGCATGTGTCGCTTATGAGGGTTTTGGTGAGCCAGTTTCGTCGGTCAGCTCACACCTACCTATTGTATCTCCGAAGTCGCCGGGAGGCTGCGAAACAATGAATAGATTATTGAGGAGGGACGAGAGTGGGAGATAGTGGTTAGTGGATTATCGCTCTTGTTTTACCTACCCACCCATCTCTCTCTCTCTCTCTCTCTCACACACACACACACACACACAGAGTTTGGTGTCTTCTCTGAAGGCGTCTTTCTCTCAGAGACCCTGGACTACCCGTTTTTATTATTCTTCACCGCCGCTTTTGACTACCTCTCCTCTGTCGAAGCATTGCTTTGCGTCGCATTCTCGAACGGTTTTATGGATCACTCCTACGTTCAAACGAATCAAGAATATGTTTGCTTTAACTTTTTCTGATTCGAGAGTTGAGTTATTCCTTTAAATTTCTTCTCGCCTGGAGACCAATCTACGTCTCCCATATTTTTATTCTTAACGTGCCTGAATCCATGAGAGTGGTAGATTTTGGCTCTCAATAAACCCTAGCAGCAATTTGTTACAAGGTTCTGATTGATGGGTGGGAAGGGAATACAGCTATTTGATGATAAGAGAGATGTATTTTTCTCTGTCTGCAATTTGGGGTCTCAGTGGAGCCTTCAAGATGGGTGTATGTATCCCGGCGGCTTATTTGCCAGCGCCAGTCAGGTGGGCATGGGATTTGGTTTTCAGCCGCAGCCGCAACCGCAACCGCAACCTAACCCATCTGATTCCCGGGACGGTGGCGGCTTGAAATTCCCCTCCGCTGAAATGTTCGTCAAGCATGTGGAATCACCGGGAAAAGTTATGATTACTGAAGTTTCGGAGGAGGAAGGACTTCTGAGCAAGAAGAAGGGTGGCCTTAAACTGAAAATTAAGATAAAAAATCCTTCGCTCAGGAGGTTGATTAGTGGCGCCATAGCCGGGGCAGTATCCCGCACCACCGTGGCGCCGTTGGAGACCATTAGGACTCATTTAATGGTGGGGAGTAGTGGCCATTCAACTGTTGAGGTCTTCAACAATATTATGAAGACTGATGGTTGGAATGGATTATTTAGGGGTAATCTCGTGAACGTGATTCGGGTTGCACCTAGTAAGGCCATAGAGGTAATAAACTTGGTGTATATTTCAATATGCGTGTTCTTACATTTTTTGCTTAATCTCCATTGATAGTTAATTTGGTCGTTTTTGAGGAATTTTCCACGGATTTTGCATTTTGAAGACTTTTTGGCTTTCTCATCATTATCTTTGTTGACACGTGCAGCCTATTTATATAATTTAGCTATATTGAATACCTGGTTCTTGCATTTATTTTTTCTCGCGGAAATGAAATTGGTTTTGGATATAAAATCATTTATCTTATAATATTGGAATTTGAACTTTCTTTTTGTTCTGTCTGATAAAATATTGGAATATCTTATAATGTTTGGCAACTGATATTTTTGAGGCATCATAAGGTTTCTACTTTCTAGCTGCATTTGATACTAATTTTGTGACCAAAATGTTCTTATTCTGTCTTCCCATTGGGATTGCTAATTCCTGACCTGCCCCAATGAAAACGGGCTCCTAATATAATATCATTCTTTAAAATTGTCTGCTTATGAATAGGAGTTCTCTTCCAATGTAAGTTCCTCTTTCATAATGTTCAAACAATTCAGTTGGTTTACTCATAGGTTGAGTGAATCCCATGATCACATCAAATAGGAATGGCTCTCTCAACAAACTAGCCCATGGTTCCGGTCTTCATGTAATGATTTATAACTTGTAGATTAGTATTTGTTAATGTTCCTCTGGGGTGGTGAGTGATAATCACCTGGATCTGTCAATGTGAGGATAACTGTTTGTCTGAGATTTCTGTAGGAGCTGTTATCGCCTTGACTTTTCTAGTCCCATAGCACTTGCCTCGGGGCTTTATTTTGTCTTTCTATGTATTGATACCGTTTCATGTGAAAATGGTAGTGATTTTATATTTTTGCGAGACTTTGTCAGTTTTATAGATGCCCAGAAAATGGCTTTTATGTGAGGCAGAAGTTGTTTTGTTCTTCAAGGGGCTGTGTACTCTTAGGCTAATCATTTCCCCCCAGCTCGACCTATTATGATGACTTGACTTTGATTTAACAATAGTGCACCGAACACACTGAAGACAAGCAAGTGTCCTCTCTGTTTATTCAAAGTACTTGTGGAAGTTTTGTTGCAAATTTATGCTTGAAACTGTGGAAGTAATTTGTTGATTTCCCAGACATTGATGAAATTTATACATGGTTATTCTTGATCGTGTTTCTGCAGCTATTTGCTTATGATACAGTGAACAAGAACCTATCCCCAAAACCCGGGGAACAGCCCAAACTTCCTATTCCCGCATCATTAATTGCCGGTGCTTGTGCTGGAGTTAGTTCGACTATTTGCACATATCCTCTTGAATTAGTCAAGACACGACTGACTATCCAGGTAAGTTCTTTAAACACAAAACAGATAATTATTTCCTTTACAGTTGTTTATGATTTAGTATCCTTCCTAAAATTAAAATGGTGAAGACCAAATTGAGCTGAGGTGGCAATCTTGCAGAGAGGAGTTTATAAAGGTCTGCTTGATGCATTCGTGAAAATAATTAAAGAAGAAGGCCCCGCAGAACTCTACAGGGGCCTTGCTCCCAGTCTTATAGGGGTAATTCCATATGCTGCGACCAATTACTTTGCGTACGACACATTAAGGAAAGCATACCGAAAAGTTTTCAAGACAGAGAAGATCGGCAACATTGAAACCCTTTTGATCGGATCAGCGGCTGGGGCCATATCAAGCAGCGCCACATTTCCTCTGGAGGTAGCTCGCAAGCACATGCAAGTGGGAGCTCTCAGTGGAAGGCAGGTTTACAAGAATGTGATTCATGCACTCGCAAGCATACTGGAACAAGAAGGGGTGCAGGGTTTATATAGGGGTTTGGGGCCCAGCTGCATGAAGCTAGTGCCGGCTGCCGGAATCTCTTTCATGTGCTATGAAGCTTGCAAGAGTATACTGGTGGAGGAAGAGGATGAGGAATAATTGGGTGAGTCCTCTTCTTGGGGATTTATAAAAGCCAAGGGCTGGAGATGCCTAATTTCTTTTTCTTTCCTTCTGGCATATTCTGATAATTTATTTTGATTACTGGATTTTTTGTCCGACAACACTGGAGAGAAGCAAACGAAGATGGAATAATTTTGGCTTGGATGTTTTGTTATACTCTGTTGAGAGTGAGTTTTTGGATCTATTGTGGGCTAGTTCATTATGAAGGTCAACAATTAGTGAAGTTGCGCATCGCCTCATTATCATCGTGTTTTGTTTTCCATGGAAAGGGAAATTGTGAGCATGCGTCAACGCAGAATCAACCTTTTGAACATTCGAACAAAGGATCATCAGTTTATGTTGTCGACTCTTGTCGATTTAAAAAGTGCAATGAATTAATCCATGGCATTTGGCGCTATTGGCAATCTATTAGTCCTATGAATGGAGGCCCACAATAAAGAAACATAAATTCCCATGAGGAAGAAAATTAGAGGAGAAAATTTTTAAAAATAGTAAATTTCTTTATTATTTATAAAAATTTTATTTATTTTTTCCTCATTTCTCTCTATCCAAATATAATGGAAAGGTCAATATTGTAAGACATAATCCCCAACACTCATCCTAAATTCTCATTCATCATTTTTGCTGACCTTTTGTCTCTTGAAAAGACCAAATTGCCTAGTAATACTTCTACATCGCTTCTCTCTATATTTTATTTTATAAAAAAAGAGGACAAAATAAAAAGGGTTAAAGTGTCACTAGCATCCTAAACTATTTTCCAGGGCATATCTAGCACCCTAAATAATTTACAGTGCAATTCCTACCTTTAAAAAATTAAAATGGTGCAATTTCCAGCCCAAAGTAATTAAAATTGTGCAATTTTATCTAATATACTAGAATTGTTACTTTGACAGTTAATCGTGACAATTCAGCAACTGTTTAACCTAAGAAATTTTGATTTTGCACATAAGAAAGCATATATAAAAAAAAGCCTATATTAACAATAACAAATATATATTGGCAGATAAAAATATATCAACAATAGTTACTAAAAATTAAAAACATTTTTTCTCAACCATCTCGCATTTTGAAATTTTAAGTTGAAGATATTTTTTTCCTTCAACCATCTCACGTTCTGAATTTTAGCATTCTTCCATTTCTCTTTGTCTCTCTCACACACATTCTTGCTAACGTGGGCTTAATTTTTTCTCTCTACATTATCATTGTTTGATATACTTATCACATATACCAAATGAGATTTTTTTGGGGGTCAAATAATTGCTGAGTCATCACGATTAACGGTTAAAGTAACAGTTCTATTAGGTTAGATGAAATTGTACCATTTTAATTACTTTAGGATAAGAATTGCACCATAAATTACTTTAGGGCACTAAATGCCCTTAAGAATATAGTTTAAAGTGTTGGCCGCATCCTAACCCAAATAAAAATAAAGGCAACTTCCCAAAATGATAAGGGCTTAATTCTCTCAACTCGCACAAATACGGCAAATAGCACCTTACTTGCTTCCATTATATCATTGGCATAAATAATTCCTATCACGTTAACAAAAATGATCACACACTAGCAAATAATTAGCACAGCCCAACAGAATTACTTTGTTTTGTTAGAGACAACAAAGAACGTTAGGGGAAAAAAATGCCAAAATGGGACCTTCGTGCTACATAATCCCTTTTCACTTCCTCCAGCCAATTTCCAATGCACTTGATCAACTCCCTCTATACACAAAAATTTCAATCTTTTTAGTCTCTGCAACAGAATCGTCATCTTCAACAAAACTTAGCAGTCGATGCCACATTGACCACTGGAAGAAGCTTTTGTACTGTGAGAGATGAATGGATCAATCCTCACCCAAAGCAAAGCGAATATGGAAGCAAGAAGGATAGACCACACAATAACAATGGTAGGGGTGCGGTTTTGGCGACCCAAGAGACCCTTCAAGAATGGATATAGATGTGCAATGACCCATATAGCAAAAAACAGCTTCCCAAACAGTGGACCCCATGATTGGTAGCCACTGTTAATGGCGTATGAGACACCAGCCACAATCCCCACCAAGTTCACAATAAGCACTGTGGTGGGAGGGATGAGAAGTGCTGTCCATTTGAACACATAGAGCTCTGCGAATTCACCATCATCATCTGCTGCCTTTGACGTGACAGTGAAGTTAGTGTCAATCCCAGCAAGAACTTTAAGAAGCCCTTGGAACACAGCAAAAAGATGAGCAGAAGTACCACCAATAACCCAGAACTGTTCATTCCTCCACCAGTCTTCTATGCTGACCCCACTCCACCTAAGTTCCAGAATTGAAGTAGCAAAAATGGAAACAAACAGTAGAATGAACCACATGCTTGCAAAGTTGCTTATCTGCATTTAGTTAAGTCAGAGGTTGATTAGATTTCCAAGATGATGGAAGTTTAGTATTATACGCAGAAGAAATGCTTACCTCAGGTATAATAAATTTGTTTGTGAGAAGACAAAATGCAGGAAGAGTACAGTAAGCAAGCAGAGGAATTGAGGTAAGAGGGTAGACAATAGTGTTGATATAAGCCATCCTCTGAAGAAGTTTTAGTCTGCCATTGTAGCCATACCATAAGGGACAATGTCTGCTAAAAAAGATCTCAATGGATCCCAATGCCCACCGAAGCACCTGGTTGAGGCGGTCGGATAGATTGATAGGAGCAGAGCCTTTAAATGCTGGGCGGAGAGGCATGCAGTAGATTGAAATCCAACCACGAGCATGCATTTTAAACCCGGTCAAGATATCTTCAGTCACAGAACCATATATCCATCCAATCTGGTGGAGATAAAAAAAAAAGGTTAAATGTGGTAAACACTTGATAGTTGTAGTGAAGAACAGTGATTAATTGCTGAACTAACAACCTCTTTGCCCCATTCTGTCTTGTCTTCATAGCCACAGCTGATGACATGGATTGCTTCCTTTAGAAGAGTTGCAGGATTGGTTGAAGGGGGAAGGCCACCCTGCTCCATGAAGGTGGCTGCAATAAAAACTGGGGACTGACCAAATCGCTTCTCTAGTCTCTTTTGAGACATCAGAAGTGAGATCTCTTCATCATATCCTGCAAAAGAAGGAGACTTCATTTATATTTTATACAGGAATGTAAACATTCTGTCATCTTATTCTTATCTCTCTGAAAATTCTGCATACAAGTCTGGCAAATAGATTATATAGCAAGTAAGGGGAGATTTTCATTATAGAATACCTTCAATGCCCTCCTCGATGTCTTCGGCATTAAAGATGGGGATGGTGGATTCAGTTCTTTCTGCAGCCCTCTTCTTGTCAGCATACTTCTTACTGCTATTTTTTTCTTTCTTCCGAGAACCCCAACAACTCTTCACAATAATGTTCGGCTCCATATCTTCCTCACTTAAAACTGGATCATAACCATATAGAGCTTGCCTATTGAAACAGCAACCAGTTCCCACATAGACTGGGCCCTGGATACCATCCAGACCTTTCAGGTTGATCTGATAAATGACAAAAAGAAAAAAGGAGAAACATTCAGCCAAAGAAACTGAGAAGAAAGCATGGGGAAAACAAATTTATTTCTTTTTTCTTTTTAGCTTCTCAAAACATAAGGTGAGGCCTACATCAAAGAACACAATATTGCGATTGGCATATCTATCATGCGAGTCAATGCCATCAAATCGCTGTGGGAATTGTACATAACAGGTCTTCTTTCCAAGAACAGGATCCGCCATGAAGCACATGGCCTCTTTGAGAGCTTTACTGTTATTGAAGTAGTGGTCACAATCCACGTTCAGAAGATAAGCCCCATTGGTCAAGACGGCTGAAACTCGAATCTACATCACATAAGTTCAAAGTCAGATATGGAAGCTTTATGCAAACCTATTTTATCTGGTCAAAGAAAGGGCAAAGCAACCAATTGGTTCTTTATAGACATGAATAAGTTCTTTGTGCTATATTGAATCATGGCAACAGTTTGTAAGTTATTTTCCATTTATGTGGTCCTTAAACTTACGTTATTCATCTATAAAGTTGAAATACAGTTCTACAAAAATAGGTGTATCAGGTAAGTATAATTCAAATTAAGTGAGAAGGTTTTGCATAACAAACCAAAGCATTCATAGCTCCAGCTTTTTTGTGATGCTGGAAGCCTGGTCTCTTCTCACGAGAAACATAAACAAGTCTAGGAAGCTCATTTCCATCTTCATCAAGCCCTCCACTGTGACCTAAGAACACCTATACGAAAAATGAAAGAACTATTGATTGAAAACATAGAGAGAGGGCATAAGTCATGTGTGCAATTGATGATTCATAAATATAAACAAAACCTGTATCATTCCAGGATGATCCCTAGGATTATTTCCAGGCCAAGGAGTTCCATCCTGCATAGTCCAACCTTCTTCTGGCACCTTCTGAGCTTTAGCTACAAGGGCATTAATACGTACTTTGAATTCTTCATATTCTCTCTGTCAACCAAATTGGTCAATATTTAATTGTGTCAATTAACTTATTATCAGTGAACTATTTAACTTTTTTCTGTGTTAAAATGTTTGATATTCAAACAACCAGAAGAAATTGCAACATTCAAGAATTTCATTATGTTGGATAACCTTCATTGCTCGGCGTTCCTTCACAAAAGAAGGCTGAATCTTGTCCTTTAGGTAATCTATCTTCTGGCAAAAATAAAACTCAGGGGCTCTTGGTTCAATGTTGTGCTTTTTGCAAAAAGGAACCCACTTCTTTGCAAACTCAGCTGTTTCTGATAGAGCTTCAAAGGTTAACATAGCTGAACCATCATCTGATACATAGCAGGAAACCTTCTCTACAGGGTAATCCACAGAAAGTATTGACAAAACAGTGTTTGCAGTAATAAGGGGAGGCTCCTTGAGGGGATCCACTGTACTAACAAATATATCAACCGGAGCTAACAGTGACAGTCCTCCTTCGCGATCATATCTAAACAACATAAACTATGTAAGACCTCAAGTCTCACCTTATAGCTGACCAAAATGCACAAAACATAACAGACATATAATGATTCATCCTAACCTCAAAGCCAGCCTGTCAATGTAAGTCTCACGATTAATGGGAGACCATTTTGGAAACTGATCTAAGAGCCAGGAAAAGGCAAACCAGATCTCACAGATGACTGATGTCAACCACAAGGGGTATGCATCTTTTACAGGGTGAGTTGTACGATATTGTAAGAAGAAGCCTAAAATAATGAGTCTGAGTACGATGACAACTCGATAAGGGGTCACATGAGTAGAAGGAATAGGCACCACCCGGCTCAAAGGCTGCCGAGCATCATCAACCCTGTGGTGAAGGTAAGAAACCAAAAACAATAGAAACAATGTTACAAACTACAAAGGTATATGAAAAGTTCTCGACTTTTTCTGTTAGTTCTGAAATTGAAATAAGAATAGTTATGTACTTTCAGCAAGTAAGGGTAATAAAATGATCGATTTGACCATGAATAAACAAAATCTACCATACTATGGAGAAGAAATTATGATGTGTATGAAAATAACGATAATGAATTGGAATGCAATCCAAAGAAAATAAATTTATCTTTGTAAAAAATAAATATGCAAAGATAGACACAATATTTCCAAGTTTGATCATTAACTCATTAAACACCAATCGACTTCAAACAGGTGGCTCACATTTGAAGTTCATCTCCATTGGAACCAGTCCCTTCCATGTCTCCCTTCCCATCAGTGTATCTATTAGTCGATTGCGCTATATTTTTATCCTGCTTGAGCTTCCATGCCTCAACCCTCTCTTTCCAGTCAACATTTCCCAGGCCATAAGAGTTCAGATCTTTGGATGGGTCAACAATTCTAACCGGAACTGATATAATAAACATCATTGTCAACTGGAAACCCGCTATAACCCAAGAAAAAAAAACACTATACAGATACAGATGCATATCTTCAAGTTTACTTTTTACCTGGATGCCTTGGATCAGCAAAGTGTAGCGAGTGAAACTTTTCGGATGGACCCAAAGGATCTGATGAAGTTTGAACAGATTCGGTATCAGCTGTGGCACATGGAATCTCACCAGACATCTGCCCATGTAATGAACAAAATTAAAGGATAGTGCTGCAAGATAAAGAAGCAAATACCAGCAGAACCTTGTAGATAATCTGGCTTGTAACGATTAACATGTCAAGAGGTTGAAGGGTCTAGGCAATACTTTAAAATAAGATATGTGGATAGCAATTACAACAAGGAGATAAAAGTCATTCTGATACACTACCGGCTGAACATGGGTGAGAATGGGGATAGGTCGCTGAGAATCATGTCTAGAAGATGAAGAGAGTTCGACGTCCCACTGTTGTTTCGCGTTGTTATCTTCTTGGCCCTGCTTGAATTCATTCTCAAGATCATCCACATCATCCTCATCATCATCTCCCTCCACTCGAGGACTCCCTGAAATTCAAATTCATGTTTATTCCGGAAATAAGATACATGGTTAGAGCAAAATCATAAAATAGATTATACACACTAGTCAACCTTTGAGCCTTTTGTATCTAGTCCTGCACTGGGGACAAGATTGGTTCCCATCTTTTCGCTCATATTCGTAACAAGGGCGACAAACAGGGAAAGCACACTCATTGCAAGCAACAAAGACATCACCATTGGCTGTTAATCCGACAGTTTCTCCACAAATTTGACAGATATGACTACTTAAATTCTTCAATGGTTTGGGCTGCAAGGAAGAGACAGTTTACGAGTCAGAATAGTTAAACCGTATAAATAGATGTAAATCCAGTTTATATCAATTCCCAATGAGAAACATAATGAAAATGAGATGCCACAGCAACTGGAATTGTTTTTTATCCAAAAAAAAAAAACGGAATCTTTTGTGGGACTAAAACTTCTTTCATTCAGTCCTATTCCAAGGGAGGAAAAGTTGAACTGATCTCAACTTTGCTCACATAAATGCGGTTTCAGTAAGAGAACAGATTAATCCGTAAAAAGAATCAGAAAAGGAAATGAATAGTATAGTTATATCCAGAACATTAAACCTGATCACTACACACTCCCAATTAAAGGGGTCCAGAAAAAATATATATATATTTCACAGTGAACACCAACTCCTAAACCAAACAAGAACATTGGCACAGACAAGATTGAGATGAGAAGTTTCAAAGCGGGTAAGTGGGAACACTAACCTCACTATCAGAATCGCGCCGGATTCGAACAAGCTCGTTCCTGTTGTAGGAGCCAGCCACCATTCCGGCGGAAGCTTCCATGTTTGGTCAGGTTTGAGTGGTTTTGGCAGAGAAAGTGGAGATCGATGGAGAGTAGGATAGAAAGGTACGTGGTTATGGAGACTCTGTGGAGAGTGAAAGCGTTTTGAAGAGTTAGCCCATTCGTTACGCCATCTCAAGTCTCACTTGAATGCTTGAAGTGGAAGCTGCTCGTGCGTCCTCTGTCTTTTTCGCAATCCATTTTGCTTTTGATATTTTTTACCGTGTCAGCTTTATTTACCGGTCGCACCAGTTCCTTGTACGAAGTACTCCATCTTTATTACTCCACTCATGCACTAAATATAGGATTTGTTTTTTTTTAATTAAAGAAGCCTAATATATTATTTAATAATAATATATGTTAATGTGCTATTAGATTTTATATTAATTTATAATTTAAACTAATTAGTTTGAAAAATATTAATAATAAATACTTTATCATGACAAAGTATATATTAGCCGTGTAATATGAAAAGCCAATTTAGCCTTGATTTTGTTTGTTATTAATTAAAAAAAAACATTTTGATTTGATAGGGGAAGGCTGTATTTAATTTAATAATTTATTATAATACTTATATATCAATAGATTTTGTTAAATATAGAAACAAGAAATAGGACGGAATAAAACACAATTTTATGAAAATTAACTAATAAAGTATTTTATTTCTAGGAATTTGAATTGATAGGTTTTTTTTAATAAAATATAATTAAAAAAATAATTATTTAACGAAATATAATAGTTTAAAAAGTATTTAGGAAAATATGACACTACAAATCGTGTATACTTGGCACGATTCAAATCGTGTATACTACAAATCGTGTCAAGTATGCATGATTTTCGTGCAAAAGAAGACACTCCCCATCCCCTTTTACCCATGCCGTGCTACTGGAGCACGACACTGCAAAGTCGTGCTACAATATCCTACCCTTAAACAAAACCCCCCACCTGTAGCTGCACACTTTGAAGAGCACGCCTGCCTGCTTCTCTGCAAGTGTCAAGTGTTTTTTTTTTTCAACCCTCCCATCAACTCAAATAATACAGCTCCCCGTACTTCAGTTTTCCTATAAAACTACGCTTCCTCTACCCTCATTTCCTCACACTTCATCTGCAACTTCATCTTTCGCCTCTTTCATTTTCTCCATAGTTTGCTTCTTCCCTCTCTTCTTCATTCTTCATTAAGTGTACCCATCACCAATACTTAGTTATTCAGCTTCCTTCTTCACTTTCATCTGGGATACATATAATTATAGTAAGTGGTTATATATGTATTGTCTTTGAGTTGTTTTGATAGAAATATTTTTGATGATCTTACTAATTATGAAGTTGCTATTTATTTTATTTGTAGGCGTTCTGTATTCCTGTGGAACCTGAAGGATCAAAGAGGAGGCTCATACTTAACTGTACGTATATTGAGATATGAAAATTTATAGTTTAATTGTATTATGGTGTCTTGAATATTTGTGATGAAATTTTTTTCCCTTTCTATAAGAACTTGCTTAAAAACATTGACATTTTTTGTCATGGCCAAATTATAAATTAGACAAAACTATAAAAATAATTTGATATGTCTTTGTAGTTATGGCAAAAAGAAAATGTCTTTAAATAGTTTTTTTAACCCTATATTTATATAGTTTAACTTTTTCCCCCCTTTTCTATAAGAACTTATCTAAAAACATTGACATTTTTTGTTATCGCCAAATTAAAAATTAGACAAAACCATAAAAATAGTTGTCTTTGTTGTCATGGAAAAAATGTCTTTCTATAGTTTTGTTACCATATATTTATATAGTTTAACTTTTTTTTCCTTTATGTAAGATCTTACTTAAAAACATTGACAGTTTTTGTTATTGCCAAATAAACAATTGGACAAAACCATAAAGATAGGTTGTTTTGTTTTTGTAGTAATGGCAAAAGAAAATGTCTTTATATATTTTTGTTACCATATATTTATATAGTTTAACCTTTTTTTTCCCTTTCTATAAGATCTTACCTAAAAACATTGACATTTTTTGTTATCGCCAAATTAAAAATTAGACAAAACCATAAAAATACGTTGTTTTTGTAGTTATGGCAAAAGAAACTGTCTTTATATATTTTTTTACCATATATTTATATAGTTTAACCTTTTTTTCCCCTTTTGTAAGAACTTACCTAAAAACACTGACATTTTTTGTTATCGCCAAATTAAAAATTAGACAAAATCATAAAAATAGCTTGTTATATCTTTGTAGTTATGGCAAAAGAAAATGTCTTTATATATTTTTTTACCATGCAAATTTATTCTCGATGATTTTAAATAAGTAATGTATAATACACACATCAGGAATATCTTGTAACGATTGTGTGTCCATTTATATTATGTCTGACATTTTTCGTGATCATGTTTTACATAGCTTGGCTGTTATGTGTACATTTTTTTCCATTAATCTATGCAGAGACGTTATACAATGGCACACCAGCAGAGAGCCGTCATTAATCCAGGTCCAGAGGATTCATCACTGTTGTACTTGCAAGGGCAGCATATATCTGAACATGTCTGGAATTCAAATGTGAGTGTATTGTATTGGTTGCGCACCATAAATTACTAACAAGTGTTCCTGACTGATTTCACTTGTCAATTGTAGCTTAACAGGATTTTGAAGCCTCGGCGTGTAAAGCAGGCAGCTCGAATGGCTGCACCGCCACTTGAAATCATTTATTATCTTACACGAGCAGGCTTTTACGGAGCCGCACAATTGGTTCCATTCAACTTTGATCGAGCTTTAGTGTCCGGCCTTGTTGAATGGTGGCGGCCCGAAACGCATACCTTTCACACCACGTGCGGTGAGTGCACAATAACATTAGAAGATGTATCGATACAATTGGGTCTTCCGTGCGCTGGGTTAAATGTTATTGGTGATACCTGCCTAGATTGGTTAAATCTTTGCGAGGTCCTATTAGGGATTAGACCAACAGAAGATAAATTACGCGGCCAAAGACTCAAAATAAGTTGGTTAGATCAACACTTTCAGCAGTTACCCCCAAATGCCAACGATCAGCAGGTGCAGCAATTTACACGCGCCTACATACTCAGATTGATAGGCGGATACCTAATGCCAGATCGATCAGGAAACCTCGTTTACTTGATGTACCTGCCATTACTCGTCGATTTACCTGGTGCTGGACAATACAGTTGGGGATCAGCCGTGTTGGCTCATCTTTACAGAGAGCTCTGCAATGCAACTAACCCAAACGAGCTAAATATTGGAGGATGCTTGGCGTTGTTGCATATGTGGGCCTGGGATCGCTTTCCCGAGATCGCACCGCAAAGGCCTATTGCTCCAGACCCACAATTAGACATATATAATGTGTTACCTCCGCTGGGGTTCAGGTATAGTAACAAAAACCTAACAAATGCTTCATTGACAATTGTTTAATTAGATTTATGAAAAATACGAGTGACATTCTGTAATTACAGGTGGCAACATGTCGGACACCGTTCTGAACCACTCAAGCAGTCATTGAAACAGTACAGAAGTTTCTTTGACAGAATGACCGATGAGGAGATCATCTGGATGCCATACGAACCTGTTGAGGTTCAGCAATTGATTCCGGATTACTGCAGACAGGGATCAGAAATATGGCGGGCCTGTGTACCACTAATATGCTTTAATATCGTAGAGTGGCATCAGGCCGATCGTGTGCTTCGACAGTTTGGCCGGGGACAACCAATTCCACGCACACCTGTTTGTCTGAGGAATCTGCACTCATTAGACCTACGCGGCAGAACTGAGATAAACTGGTTGGATGCTCATCGAAAATACATTTTTCTTTGGGGTGGTTGGTCGGATGCTATTGCTGATGCTCCTCCGGAACACGATCCTCTTGTGAGGACATCTGAATACATGCGATGGTACTGGCGCCATACGAGACGCTGGATTCAACCAACTACCGGCGATATTGGTTCAGCGGTAACGTTCGCTTTTTGTTGTCATCAACACATGAGTCTTCCACCATATTGAATGTATTATGACCTTGTTTTTTATTATGTTTGACAGGCGGACATAGCCGAGCGGTTATTCCGGGAAATGGTAATTGAACGTGAGAGATGCTCAGACTGTGTTGAAGTGCGAGACAGAGTTGCGGAGGACCAACGAAACATCCTTCGTGCACTGAGAGAGCCAGGATCATACGCCAGTCCTCAACTTGCTCCTCCGGCAATTGACCTGCCTCGGCCAGAAATTCCACATGAAAGGCCAAGCAGGCGTCGCCGCGGTTACCTGTCAACTCAACCTCCAATTGTGAATGAGAATGTTTCAACCGAAGAAGGAGGTCCAAGTTCTAGACAAGCCTATTCCAGTTCACCACCGTCACCATCCCATGTTCAAACTCCTCCTCGCCCACCGTACACATATCAAACTCAGCCATTTTCAGAACCATCATCTTCCCACTTTCAAACTCCTCCTGGCCCACCTTACACATATCACACTCATCCATTTTCACAACCATCATCTTCCTACTTTCAAACTCCTCCTGGCCCACACTACACATATCACACTCAGCCATTTTCACAACCATCATCTTTGTTTGATACAATTGGATCGTTCTCAGCTGAATTCAACAATCCGTCTGCATTTGCCGGTGGTGGTGCATCAGATTCATCGTTTGCCGCGCCTAGACAGTCCGTGAGTTTAAGTGCTTCGCCATGGCTTTTTGATTCACATGCATCATCAACACTCCAGATCAATGAGCCGTCTCAACATCAACAAAATGATCCACCACAAGAGGAGCAGCTGCAACAACAACAACGACAACGGCCACGACGAGCGCGAACAAAAACTAGATGTGGCACCGGCGGTCATTACTGATAGGGTTGGAAGATTTCATAAGTTGATTCTTGTAACTTAACTTTGTAATACTTATTTGTATCATTATGTAATATATGGCGTTCACAAATAATTTAACAAGTTAGTACTTAAACACATCAAGTGACAATGAATCAAGTGCTTTAACAACAAGACCATATTGTTTATACGTGATACACAATGTGACTCAGTCTCTCATACTTGATACCATAATAAAAAATTACTCCAACCATTCAAAATATGACACTTTTTAGATTAATTTTACTTCAAATTTAAGCCAGATGTGTGGATCTTAATTCTCATGCAAAATATATTTAATCACTTAATAATTCTCATCCTTCATTTAATGAGTTAATCTATTTGAATGAAAACTTTATTTAAACATATTTGAAAAATACATTGAGACGTCAAATACAATGACACAGAAGATGGTATGAACAATGTAGTATTAAATGCTTTAACGTCAAATACATGATTTATTGCTGTGCGTTCGATCTTTGGGGACAAGTAGAACGATTATGACCCGTTAGACGACATAAGCCACATCTGTTTGAATCATTGGATGTGGTCCAGTCCATCTCATTTCGGATGCGAGTTGATCGAGGCCGACCCTTTTCCCGTACAGTAGCTGGATTAGGTATCACAGTAGGACAATTCATTTGCGGCCAATACATCGCATCTCCTATTGGTTGGAACTCATTATCGTATGCCTTTTTCATGGTTTCCAACCTAAAAACTTGATGGACGAATTGTAAGTGATCAATGCCTACACAGGCGCAAGCAGCAACAGCGTGCATGCACGGAAATCTCTCAACTTGAAACTCTCCACAGTCGCATTTTTGTTCTGTTAGATTAACCTTGCAACACCTTCCAAACTGCCGGGATAAGACATTGTGTGGCTCAGAAACTTCAAACATCGCCGATCTTCTGTCAAACCGACGGACAACACATGCAGATGCGTTTTGAGTCACGATGTCCAGCTTCTTCGATACTGTCTCAGAAAACACTTGTCCAGTCGCAAGTTGTGCATGCACTTGCAGAGATCGTTTCACAAAATAGTTATTCACTCTATACATGGTCGCCTTCACTAGACCACATATCGGTAGACTCCGAACACCTTTAAATACATTGTTCATGCACTCCGCAAGATTGGTTGTCATGTGCCCGAACCGTCTACCTTCAACGTCATATGCACGTGACCATTTGTCTCTTGGGATTGCTCCAATCCATTGAGCCGCAGGTGGATGAAGTAGTGCAAGCTCTGCTAATTGGGAGTCAACCACATGACGTTCATATGCATACCCTGCAAATAATAATAACTATGTTAAGTAAGTCAATATAATCACTAACTTATATCTTCGAGATTGGAATGAGATATCTCACCGATATTTATGAATTTCTCTTTCAACCAATTTGTTCCATACGCTGTGCGGAGATTTGAAGCCACATGTCGTAGACAAAATACATGATGCATTTGTGGTTGTTGCCATCCAACTTGGGGGTTGGACACAGCGGATAATATTGATTTATGCCTATCTGAAATTAAGCATATGTCCACCGCGTCTCTTACCACAATGCAGCGTACGAGGTATAAGAACCATGACCATGCAGAGCTTGTCTCCCCTTCAACTATCGCAAATGCAAGTGGAACAACATTTCGATCGCCGTCTTGGGATATCGCCATGAGCAATGTCCCCTTATATTTGCCGTAC
>JBAGKO010000013.1:21489466-21507925 GCA_037177275.1 Acacia concinna
AAGGTGTGTTTGGTTTGAGATTTTTTTAAGTTAAGTTAGAATAAGTGAGAATTGAATATGATAAAATCTTGTTGGATGAGAAGGAAGGGAGGTGAAAGGTGAGGAAAAATTTTATCTTGTAGTATTCTTCTTTTCTTCTTTCTCAAACATTTAAATTTGAGTATTTTTTTTTTTAAGTAAAAGAGAATTTGTATTTCAGCTTTATCAAATTGCTTATGATTATTTTTTTGATATTTCATAACTACTCCCCTAATACAACCTCTCTTCTTCTTAAACCAAACAAGCTCATGACCTCTCATCATAATCTAATTTAATTTTAATGAATCTCACCCTATTAAACAAACACACACGGATACTAATTCTAACTCAAACGCCTCCAAAGTGTACAAGGCTTTGGTATACCTAGTGAACGAACCGCTACCTTTGAGACATAAGCTTAAATTAATAGCATAAGCACACCTCAGTAATCAACCTTCGACCCATATTAGACACACATTCACCAATCATGTGCGACTTTATGATCTAACAGAAAGAATTCAACCCACACCTCTGATCTCCCAGACCCAGAACATATATAGCAACTAGCTAGGATGGCAATATTATGATGAAAAGAGACAGAGATGAATAGGGTAGATAGGTATGTAACAATGTATCATCAGTACAGTAGTCGATGTTCAAAACTCACACGTACATTGGTAAGCTCCTCTCTAAGAGAGGCCTACGCAAGTGAGTTTTGAAGATCAACCAAGTTCTTCCCTTACACAGCAGATATATCTGCCTTCATATAATCTGATATATATATTATAAGGGGAAATCTGGCTAGCTAGCTACCGATGAGATGAGAGACGGGGAATTAAAGGCTCGGAAGAATAAAAAATCTAGAAACAAGTCAATGCATGAGGCAGAGCTAGCTAAGGGGGTAGGTGTGACATAATAAACTTGACCATGACATCAGCTACAAATTTTTTGTCAAATTATATGTTTCTCTGGTGATCAGTGAGGACCCATTTCAATGCATCTCAGTAGACAACCATCGTTTTGAGGCTGCACAATCAAGTTTTGCAAATATTATTAAACAAACCAATTCTCTCAGAGAAGAGGATAAAAAAAGGACGTGGCAAATTAAAACAAAAAAACAAATTAAAGCAGGGAAGACTAGTCATTTTCCTTTTTTTTTTTTATTAAATCGATTGTATAAATTTCCTTTTGATACTTTTGTGCTGGCCAGTGTAAATATATAAAAGCCAGTTTTACTTGCAAGGCTTCTATCTGGGACATGCATTTAACATGAGCAAAAAGCAAGGGCCTGACAGCAACACGAGAGGCCTAAAATGACTTGGTGAAGTCTCATATCCCTGGTAATTATTGTATAAAAAAACAAAATCAATCTGTAAATAAAATGTATTCCCGAAAGTAAAGTTGTTAATTCTATTTTAAGCTTTATACACATGATTAATTATTTTAATTAAAGTTCATACAGAATGGTCATATGACATGGCAAAATCCAAAATGAACTGTACGTACGTATATAAAGAGTAAAGGCATGGAGTTAAACAACTTAATTAGTTTTCAACAGACCAGAAGAAAAAAGGAATGTAACAAGAAATGATGAAAGTAAACAGGAATCTTGGTTTGAAAATTCATCTTTTTATAATGTAACTTTTGTAGTGAGATAGTAGTGTGTTTGACCTGTAAACCAGATCGAGGGTTAAATAATATAAATGAATCAATAATTGGTATTATATGAATTGAAGGGGATCGGAAAAAGAAAAGGGGAGGCTTTAAAAGCTTTAAACATGCAAATGCTTGGGTTGAAAAGAAAAGGGGGAAAAAAGGGAAAGTTTTTGAAAGCAGAACTAATTTTTCGTGCATATGGAAATGGATAAAAAGCTCTCTTGTTTTTGCAACCCTTGACCGTCACAGTGAGATAGATTTTCAAACCCCTGGGCTGCTTTAATTTCTTTCCTTTTTTTGTTTTTTGATGCCTCGTTTGGGACCAAATGACATTTTAAATCCTCATGATTAAAGATGTCGTTGCCCTGCTTTCATCAACATGCCCTCTCTCCGTTGGTCTTGTCTTTGTTACCCTCGCATGCAACCGGCAAACTCAAAAAGAAAAGTATTTTTTTCAAAAAAAAAAAAAAAACAAAACGAAAAAGAAAGAAAAGAAATTGCAAGAAAACACACAATTAATTGATTTACTTACACAGTTTGCCTGGCATAGTTATTATATAAGGTAAATCAAGTTCATGCACAACAATACGCTGAAATAGTGTGAATAGCCAGAAAATAGATAATAATTTAACTATTATCTCCCGCCTTAAAGATAAGACTCAATTAATTTTTTTAAAAAATCTTAAAAATATTAATTATATTATTTTAAAACATATAAATTTATCTTTTTCTTTAAATTATTTTATCTAACCTATAAATTAATATATAATACAACGATATACTATCTATGATATAATTAAATAATTTATTTATCTTTTTTAATATCTTCAAAATAGTTGACTAAATCATATAGTTAGGACGGGAGGGAGTATATATAATTGGTTGTTATGGTTTGGTCAAATTTTGGTATTAATCCATCTAACTTCAAATTATAGTTTCTAGCTAGTCCCTACAGTCCATAAAGACTTAGTTTGAGTTTATACTATATGTTAAAAGCTTGGGGGCTATCCTATCACCAAAATTCTTGGTTCCAACTAATGCTTAACAACATTAAATTTAGGTAACGCTGCTAGACTCATATCATATAAAACTAAAAGAGCTAAAAACAACAAAAACTTAGTTAAATGGTAAGGACCAACAACAACATACAACTGCTACGCCATTAGACTCGTAATATCATACGAAACTATCGAGGCTAAAAACAATAGCAGCAGCAACAACACTAGACTCAGAACATATGAAACTATATATATGGGCTATTTAAAACCACAATTTGAAACATATATCAAAACCAAAATTCAATTAATCTGGAAGGACCACCACCAACAACAACAAGATGCTGATGAATTCATCATGTAAAGGTGTGAAAGAAATTATATACAATTGATGAATTGAAATATGTAGAATATACTTTAATTTGAACATGGATATGATGGCAGATAGTTTAATTTAGCATGATTTAAAGGAGGCTATATTACATGCATGATGATGAGAAGTATGTATACAGTACTAATAATAATAATGGAGCTGGTTGGGGAATATGAATAAAGCAAGGGTGTTGAAAGAAGAGGAGGAGGGAACTGATGATATATATGGATGCATTATAATTACAAGTGCATGTTTGTGAGTGCAATGAGGAGGGTAGGGGACCCAAATTACGAAGGAGGAATCTTATGCAAATTAAAGCATAGTAGTGATGATATATGAGTGATATAGATAGATATCAGAGTTTTAGAGCCAAGCTGAGATCTGATCCTCTCCTTCACACCAATAACACTTACGTTACGTTGGACCCCCAAAACGACATGATAATTGAGGGGTACTTGTCGTATAAGTATCTATCAGCATGTATAAATTTAAAAGCGCACTTTCATATATATACATATATACACGAAGTAACATAAAGCCTAGCTAGCTTGGTCTAATAAATAAAGTGAAGAAAAACAAAGAATCGTGTTAAAAGCTATATAATGGAGTGTAGCAGCAGTCACCAATTAGTTATATTGCCTTAGCAACTTTTGACCCCATAAAACTATTATTGCCGTTTAACTTATCCCCCCACAGGCCACAGCTGGTCATTTTGCACGCAGACACGAAAAGTGCCTAATAGTTTTCATTCTTTGTAAAAGTTTTGGAATCCTATGTGCCACCACATATTGCTCACCCCATTAACTCTGTCCTTCTTGATTTGAAATCCGGATCTACGTTTTTATGATTGAACATCCCTCCAATGTTGCTCATTTATATATATTGACGTTTCAGGGGGATATATATATATATTCACTTTAATTAATTTGCTACTAGCTTATATATAGTCGATTCCGTTAATATTTTCCCTTTAATTTTTAAAGAATGATTCTTTGGTTTTTGTTTGCCAAAGCAGGCTATAATCTTGCGCCTCTTTCTCTACAGAATAAAGTGGTTTTCAATTATATGAATTATGATTAGTCAAAGACGGCTCTCAGATAGAAAATAGAAGGGTCGTGTTGCGGCAAAAGAGTTTGAGTAATATATATAATTAGTTCCATCTTCCATATTTAATTAACTCCTAAACGATGGCATCCAAAAAAAAAAAGTAATTCTGCATGCAAGCATAAGCATGCACACACATGCATCTCTCTTTATATATATATATGCCTGTGTGAGTATAATCATATATATATATATATCCTCAGTTTACCAAAAATATCTTACTGTTCTCTTTCTCTTAAGACTTGATTATTGGAATGATATAAGGAACGGTGAATCATTCTTTTTTGTATTCCTACGCTAATCATTGTTTTTTATTTTCAACAAGAACGATACTTTACTGTGATGAGTTGATATTGAAAATTGATATCGATGAATTACGTTTTGTTTAGATGATGGTAAACTGTGAAAAGCAGCATACTCATAGTGTGTGTGTGTGTGTGTGTGTGTGTGTGTGTGTGTGTGTGTGTGTGTGTGTGTAGTAGTGATGGGTTCATTAGTGACTCAAAGTGGTCCCCTATATATACATACAGACAGTTGAGAATATGGGCAAAGCGTATTTACACGTAATTTTAGGTCATGGCTCATTATTATATTCGTTGGAATGGACCACCCCCTATCAGAGGAATCAAAGAGGGTGAAAACTGAAATAGCGCACGGATAATAATGAAAAAAATATTAAAATAATATTTGGAAGCTCACTTAACCTCAAAAGCATACATAAACACTGATATTAGATTTGATAACACTACAGGTACATGGGGGCAAAGCTGGGTGCTGAGTCATACCAGAAATACTCAACGCCAACAAAACTCAAAATGAGAGATAATTCTTCATCATCAAAAGCTTCCTAGCTAGCTAGATAAAATATAAATTTCAAAAGAGAGCAAAAATTAAATAGCCAGGGTAACATATTGGGGGTAGGGACCAAACCAAAAAAAAATAAAAATAGAAGTAACTATCACTGACAAGATAGCCTCTCATCATCATCGTCATCAATTCTCTTCTTCTCGGACAGCCAACCTAAAATTTTTTAAAAAGCCACGTGTTAATATATATATATATAGAGACAATATACGAGGGAATAATACTATTATCTAGTACTGAAATGTGGCATTATTTATATATACATAAGAGACATATACCATATTAGATATAATTTCTACGACGAATATGGATTCCTGCCGCTGCTAGAGTCCCTTGGTGCATTGCATCGGTAACACTCCATTCTATTAGCGAAGTTGTGCTCGTTGCACCCAGACCTGTTCAGTTTTAACAACACTTCTCTAAGCACATCAATATAAAACCAACTCTCTCTCTCTCTATATATATATACTGTTATATTTAGGACTGTTTATTTACTTTTCACGGGACAATACTTTTGAAAAAACATCTGTTGGATATGACGACCATTTTGTGTCTCGCTACTTGTATCAAGGGAATCTGTGAATTATAAAGTAAGGACGACTCATTGAATTCTTATATAAAGATTCAAAGAGAGCCTTTAAAGTAACTAAAACTTTTTCCTATGGTGGAAAATTACTGTATACATGTAAAGTATTATCACCTGGTGCATATCCAGTCACCGGATTTCCAGCCGGGGCGGCTGGACCCGCTGCCGAAGCCGAAGCCTCTCATTCTGGGGACGTCTGCGTCGTAACCGCCGCCGCCGCCTGAGGAATCATCCTTGAGGGCACCGCACTTGAAGCAGCTTGAACGGCTGGCGAAGTTGTGGGCTCCACAGTTGGTCAGGTTACAGTACCAGTCACCTGGACGAACGTCAGGTCCGGTGGTGAAGCCTCTGCCACCACCAAAGCTTCCATAGTCACCTCCAACCCTTCCTTCTCCACATCTCTGGCACGACTCTCTCCTCTGAAAGTTCAGGTGGTTGCATGCCCTGCAGTTCCAATCTCCTGGCCTGCTCATTTTCAATCACTCTGTTCATTTCCATAAAACCCAAGCACAGTAATATAACATCAGTATCTATATCACACACACACGCACACATACATACATATATTGAAAATTAATGCCAGCTAGAAAGAGCATGAACATATAACATGAAACAAACTAATTACTCACCCAGAACAACTTGGATGGAGTTGAACAAAATGTATTGTGTGTTGTGATTGTGGGTGATGGGGTTGAGGTGCCTTATATACTGGCATTAGGGCCTCGAAAAATGGGTGAGGATATTGAAGTAAAGGCGAGGTTTTTTTCTTCTTTTAATTCCTTTGCTTCTTCCTTGAACCATGATATCACCAAAAACTAAAATTAGAAAAAGGGGAAAAGAAATTTTTGAAATTCGACTTTATGCACACACCAAAATATAGTTAATTTAAAAAAGCTATATATATTTTTTGTCACAGAATCTTTTAGGGTTTTTTTCTTGGGAGTGGCCTAGTGCAAAGTGCACGTACACATCATAGGCCTCTTTCATGGTTCAGATTAAAGCCATTTGTTATAATAGTTGGCTTGTGAAGTTGTGACAAACCATCAGCTAAGATATATATATATATATATATATATAAATATATATATCTTTGGAGTCCAAAGAAAAGTGGCATGTGTAAATATATATACTTAAATCTCACCATGCACGTAAAAACATTATGGCGGAAAATGGAGTTGAATTATTCAACTTTGTCAAGCTCTTCACTTTTGTGTTTCCCACATAAGTAAAGCAGATTATAGCATGCATCGTAATCTCCAAATAAATCTTTGTAGTGCATAAATGATAGCAAAAAAAAATAAAGGTCTTTGACTGTGCGCAGATGTAATTGTTTTGACGGACGAGAAAGAAACACAAAAATAAAATGGTCCTTACCGCATGATCTAAGTGCTTCCTTTATTGTTTTGATCAGTCCAGGATTGGATAAGGAGGAACACAATTCATTGTTTATTGCCAGACAATATGAATATTCCTCAAACTTCAAGGAAAAAAAAAAACCTTAAGATGATCGACCCCACTGTCCCCCTTATATATATATATATATAGTATATTCGCAATTCAAATATATCAATACATATATGTTACTGAGGAGGGCCATGTCTCACTTTCATTTAATATTTTCAATTTCAGAATATTATGGCCAGCATCAGTTAGTGATGTGAGCAGTCATAAAACTATAAAATGGTATAACAATGGGTGCTGCTTTTCAATTTGGAATAGTTCTCTTTTGTAGTTGGGACTACTCGATTCTAAGTCAAAATGGTCTAATTGCCAAATACCAAGCTAACAGCTACTTATCTTTAATTTCTTACCACCTCTTCATTATGGACTCCGTTAAATATCAGTAATTGATGAAGAAAAGTTTAACTTAAAGCATCCCACTAGTTCTCTGAGTTTTTGACATAAAATCTAAGCTTTTCAATATAATATATTAAATAGGATTACTCTTTCACGATGCCCAATATATATATAGCTCATGGTAAATGACTATGGGGTTAGGATTTAGCGAAAGAGAAGGAGGGTCATTGATAGCCAAATATTGATTGGTATTGGAATGGTTCAAAACTCAAAGAAAGGAGCAAAAATTGGTAGAGTTTCGATAAAGGAAGTCGAAGTTGATGGTGATGGAAAAGAGAAGGGTTCGAGGTTCAATTTTTGACCATCTTTTTTTTTTCTTTTCCTTTTTCTCTCCTTCATTACTGATATGGCTTTTTCGCTGTCATTTTCTTTTTCCCCTCTCCCTCCTCATTAATAACGCTCATTATCTTTCTCTTTTATTCTCTCCTTTCCATCCCATATATCCCACTGTGATTCATCAAGAAGGAAAGATGGAGAAGAAAGAGAGAAAACATATAAAGAAGAAACGGTAAAGAGGAAAAAAAGATACCAAAACAAACAAAAAATAAAAAAATCACAAACTGAGATATATATTATCACCCACCATTTTTCTCGGGGAATGGTAAAGAAAGGCTGTGGCAAGCTGTGAAAAAGCAAAAAGAAAGAGGAGGAAGAGTACAGATTCGATTCTCTCATTGGGAAATGCTTCCATGCATATGATCAAACCCATGTACGCCTAACGTTTACATATGCTTTCTCGTTTCATCTTTATCTTTTCATTATATTACACTATTATATTAACCCCAAAGCAGCATATAAACCTTTGGCAGAATTGCCGTATTATTACGTATTATACAAGGTCTAAGGAAGAAGAGACTTAATTATCTATGAGTCCTAAAATTACTACTCAAAAGTGAGAAGCCTGTAATGACAAGTTTTAATATAAAAAATAACAAATATAAATCTTGCTTGTTATTATTATGACTCTCTAGTAATAATGTTCTTTCTTGGAGGCCTTATAGCAATTTTCCTTCAAGCCTTCTCATTTACGCTCTGATCACCCCATTAAACAACTCTCCGACTACTCCTTAAAATCTTCACCTGTACACATGCATTCGCTTTACTCTCGTTTTACTTTTACCCTTCACTTACGTCTACATGTGCATGCATGGACTTGTAAACCCCAGTTTTTATTATATTTAATTAAATCAACTTTAGTTAGGTTAATAATTTCACAAATCAGAATACTTCGCGTCATACTCGCACTATTGTTCGTGAGGGGAAAAGGATAAAGTTGTGTAATTGTTGTTTGAGATTTACAGTTTTTGTTCTATGGTGAAACATATGGAATTTAACGATTCTTTTTACATATGCTAAAATGGATTTTTTTTTATTTTGTTTATTTACGTAATTCGTGTCCAGGTCGCATGCACGTGAGGTGGTAGAGATTACGGGAGTGACGCCATCACAATGATTAAAGTTTTCTCTTTTCACCAACAGCTTCTTGACTTGTGACTGTGTGGTATGATTACTGCCCTTACGTGATACCAATCAGGTTCAATCCGGACCACGTATAACCAAAAGAAAATTTATCTTTTCATTTACCAAAAAAACAAAGTTTTTATCTTTTCTTTTGCTTTTTAGACCTCCAATATCTTTTATGATATGCTCTGGGAATCCTCAAATGTCCATCCATTTTGTTGATTTTACAGTTCCGCCCAAATCGTTTAATTATCTTCCGTGCATGCACAAAGCTTGGAAACCCCTCTCTCCTCAAAAGCCTACCGTGTTCAATAATGAAAGGGGTGAATAAGCAATGTGGTACTAACATTTATTATGAATTATCACAAAGAGAAAGATTGACATTATAATTAATGAGTCTTTTTTATTTTGCTAAATAGACTATACAAGTTAATAATCTTGGTCATCGCCTATATATATTCTCCGAGTTCATTTACCTTGTCCTGTAATTTTTAATAACATGAGAATAGTTAAGGGCTTCTTGGATTTTGTTCCTATATTTATTTTTTAGAACAATTTTTAAAAATAGCTAGCTTGAATGAAAGAGAAGTATTTATTTACAGTATATTAATTTGAAAACAGCCTGAGTTTAAAAATTTAGCCTTTAGCAATGGTCAGCGGTGGTTGTACTGTGGCGAGGCTATTGGTGGTCGACTATGGCTTGTGATGACTGGTATCCAAGACAGACGGGGCTAATAATGGTGGTTGAGGTTGTCTTCATGGTGGTTAGTGGTCATGGGCGATGGCTACGATTAACAGTGATGGTTGGTGGTAGACAGTGGCTAACGATCGTAATTAGCATGCGGTGGTGGACGGTGGCTAACGATCGTAATTAGCCTGCGGTGGCTGATGGCGACGGTGGTTGATGATTTTCAGGAAGTGCGGAAACAGAGATAGATATTAGAGGGTGACGGTGGTTGATGGTAGCAAGATTTGGTGGCGCTGGCTTTTGATGATACCTACTCCATATTGTGTAATCTATTAAAAATAAAACTGAAACCAAAACAATTATGAGATATTTGTTGTAAAAATAAAGGAAACATGAGATAAGAGAGCGAAACAAGAGAAATGATATAAAGGCTTCTACTCATAAGACTATGGTGTGATTAGTTGAGAAGAAAAATGGAGAGAAAGAAAGAGAAAATGAATACTATATTTAAATTTTTTTATAAATAATAAAAAAATTATTATTTTTAGAGTTTTTTTCGTAATTTTCTTTCCTCTTAATTCTCTCTATCTATATGAGGTAAGAGACAATATAATGAATGGTGCAATTAATACAGATGAATATATATATATATACCATGACCCTGTATATAGCCTTTTAAGTTTTCAATTACTATTCATGAATAGTAAGATACCAGAGATTAAGAGCCAAAGATATCACACAGTTAATAATATTCACAAAACATGAATAGAAAAAAATATCCAAACAGTTTTTTTTAAAAAAAAGAAATATACCCTTAGATCCTGAGTTAAATTTAAAAATTTAGGTGAAAATTATGTATTTGTGGAACTATAAATAATATATATATATATTTTGGTATTAAACTAAGATGCGCCTCCCTGTATCTTCGTTACCATATCTTTTTCATCAAAAGATAACAAGTATATAATTGAGAGGTCATATCAAAGGAGTGGATTTTAATTCTAACATAATTTTTTATGGATAAGAGATGTGTCAAGTTACTTAGCTCAGGTCTATAAAGCCAATTAAAGTATGCCACATGTATTCTTTTTCTACATCAACACTTAATCTCAAAACATGATTTAATACCGTTAACTCTACAATATGATTTAATATGAAAAAAACATACACATAACATATTATAATTGACTTTATGGACATACTTGACCTAAGTAACTTGATATAAGTTTTGTCTATTTTTTATTTGTCAACCCTTTCTAAATTGACCTCTATTGATGGTCCCACAATGATAATCAAGAAAGAGAGAGGACGAGGGAAGATGATTAGGGTGTTTTGAAAAATATATAACATATTAGTATATTTATCAAATTTGCTTAAAATACTCAAATTAAATAAAAATATCTCATATTAAAGACGAAATGGAGTTGTTTTAAGTTGAATGAAATATCTCACATTAACTCTGTGCACAAATTTGCAAAGTACTAATGCTTTCTATATAAAAAAAAAAAAAAATCATGGCCTTCTTACAAATAGAATTTGTTATGGAGAACTTTTCCCCATTTTGTTTTTAAATGCTTACCTATTACATGATCATGGGCCTTTTCTCGCTAGTATTGTAGCCCAAGCTACAAGTGAGAACCTGGTTTTGGGCCAGACTTTCTCCACAACGGGCCCATCATCTTGCCTGAATCCGAAATTGGTATAGACCATGATTAGGCTATCAGAGATTAAGATAGCAAGGCATTGGTTGAGAGGGTTCGGCCCAAATCAAAGAAGAAGGCCAGTAACGCTGCTTCCCGCTCGCAATTCAAACCCCGCCCTTGAACTTTCGGCTCTCACGCTCTTTCCCCCAAAATGGTAACACCAAAAAAGAACTGAAAAAAAATATTGGCATTTTCCGACAGTTTCAATCGCTGGAGCCTGGAAGGAAGGCACAACACAGGAGCAAAAAGATGCAGAAAGCTGAGTCTAGGGTTGACAAAGGATCCTGATGCTCATGGATTCTCCTGATGTTACGAAGAAAACCCCCATTTCCATCGCCACTGCCGATGCTGCTGCTTCTTCCGAATCCCCTCCTGTTCAAGTAAATTAACCTTCTCATTCTTCACTTATCATATACCTCTTACACTTAACTGATGTTACAGTTCTTTGTTTTTTTGCCATAGATCGCTTTAAGATTTTCATTTTCCTCATATGGATGCATTTATTTATATTCTATATACAACTGCTTTAAATTGTCCCTTAATTGGTATGGACTTAAGTGCTGAAAACTAGTTAGTCTTCCTAGTTAGGACTGAATGCTGTACACATGCTTGCTAAACCATAGACAATCAGACATTAACATTTTGTATCTGCACTGATTAATCTGTCTGTCTAGAGATGTCTAAGCACCACTTAGTTAACTGATTGCTTCTTAAGATCAGTCTTATTTGCAACATGACGGATAGCGGATGTCTCATGTGTTTAGCATTTTATATTCCAGGAGTCCCCTTTTTTCAGCTTTGTAAACAATTTATCTCCAATAAAGTCTGTCAAGGCTTCTCGTGTTGCTCAAGATTTCCTAGGACTAAATTCTCCCCCTGTCGTCTTCACGTCACCACGTATTAATCCCCATCGTGGATCCAAGTTCTTGGAGAGGTATACTGACTTAATTGTAAAATGCCTTTTCCCTATGCTTTCGCAATGGTTGTTTGCTGACAAACTTTGTCAATATCAGGCCTCAATGCTCTCAATTAGCCACTTTAGAAATTTCTCAAACCGTCAATGAAGTCAAGAGCCTTGCTGATAATCCTGTTGATTCTGACAAATCTACTTCTCTATCGCCGGGATTTTTAACGCATAGCAAGAGTTATTCAAATAATCAACACTGCAGCTCTTCACCGTGTGTAGAATCTGTAGATGAATATTTAGCTGATCCTTCAGATATTGATCATACGTCCTTTGGGCATTCAGTTAACCCGGACGTGAAACAGTACAATGAGAATGCGGGATCATCACTAAGTGACTTAACACAAGCAAAGAAAGCGATATCAAACGTTGATAACAAAAGTGGTCCTGATGACAAGAGAAACGATCCTTTGCTTTTGTTAGAGGAGTCTGAGGCCAGCTATCAAGAAAAGCCAAGACTAGTTGATAAAGCAGGGGAGAAAGCTGTTGACTTGCCTTCTCAGGAATGTGCTAAGTTAGAGTCTCTTTTGTCGGCTGGCTGTGTTTTTGAGAAGGAACGTTCTGATGATTCAATTGTCCAGGTAATGATCCAATGCTGCCGTTTATATTGACCTCGTACTCACAGGACTGCCAATAAAATTCACATGACTGTTATCTATTTGTTTTTGCTATTGGGTGATTTGCTAAATTTAGATCTTCAGTGCACTGGAAATGAAATGCAGGATCATCATGATTGTACCTCTCAGTCGATGCTTGAGCCTTTGCTGGATGTAATAGAACGTGAAGATGGTGGCGAGATGGGGACAACCTCTTATATAAATGTACAGAACATGTCTCATGAAAGCACCGAGGTATAGATCATCAGGCTTAGTTTTTGTCTGGTTTGCCTTTATACATTTTGGCTCTTTAATTTTGTCCATGTAGCCCCTAAGAGTAACTTGATTTTCATCCAACCTTTGTATATATGTCATGTTATTCATTCTTGTGATCTGAATATGTTATTTCATGTTGAATAATTGTAAATTTGAATTGAAAATCTTTATTCTGTTTTTCCATCAGCTTTTTATTTGTTCATGTCAATCTCAATCAAGAGAACGATAATCTTTATTGACTGTGGCATTTTATTAGTTGTTATGTTGCCCGGCACAATCCATCCCAGAAATTTTTGAAAATGAAATTTAAAGAAATCATATACAAATAGAAATTTCCGTTTCACAGTCAATTAATTAGGCATCACACCATGGTTATGGGGATCTCTTCAGTTAAGGAAATCGAACCCTCATTCATTGGTATTAACTTTTTTACCAAATTAGGCATCACATCATGGGTATGGGGATCTCTTTAGTTAAGGAAATGGTACCTTCATTTATTGAAATTATCTTGCGTTACTGATTTATCCATAGTTTTCTTCTGAAAGGTTTGATTTCGGTACGATGAAAAAATGCACGGGATTATCCGCTTGTTGAACGACCAATATTTAAGATTGTTCTTGTGCACTATGTTAAGTATTAACTGATCAACTAAATATAATCAATGCAGGCTAGCCAAATGCACCGAGGCCTGCGTAGACGTTGTCTACAGTTTGAGGAGGCTGCGTCAAGTGCATTTGGAAATTTGAATAGCTCCCCGGTTCAAGCCCATGTTCCTGAAGACTTAACACCATCAGCTAACTCCTCGGAGTCAAAAGATTTTGAAGCTTCTCATGTTGCACTAAACGACACTTCAGGTGAAGAGAGAATGGTCAAGCAGTCCAATCCTATCACTGCTACATTTTCTCCAGGGTGTAGTGGAAGTTTCCCTGTGAAAGGTTCCAAGCCAACAGGTATTGGGTTGCACTTAAATAGCATTATAAATGCTATGCCCCATGGCCGTGCTGCATTTACAGGCATGAGACTAGCAGAGGGTTGTGCAGGTTCACAAGGCGGGAAGTCAGTTACTTTACTAAGCTGCCGGAATGCTGAGGACTTAACGAGCGGTTTAATTTCATCGAAGATGGATGAGCAACCATCCGTTGGCAATACTTGTGAGGGGCACGAAAGGAATGCTTCAATATCTGGGGATTCTCGCCCCTCCGAGTCTCCGAACTCCATAGAACCTCCAAATTTGTCAATTCATGTTGAGCATCCAGCAAGTGTCCAAGACGAGAGAAAATTAAGCTCTGTAGGTGATGGAAAATTTGAGGATTCCAATCAAACGAGCCCCAAAAAGAAAAAGTTAGTTCTCTTATTTTTCCTTTCATTTTTATGATATTTTCTTCTTTGTATGTTTGGTGGGATCACGAATGCTACATCTTTCTTTAGGAAGAAAACGTCGAATCCCACTGATGACGACGGTTGTAAAAGGTGCAACTGTAAGAAGAGTAAATGCTTAAAACTGTAAGTTAATTCTTATGTTTTCTGCTGTCACTTTTTTATGATATGTAGTATGTATTCTCATCTACTTGTTTGCAGTTACTGTGATTGTTTTGCAGCCGGATTGTTTTGTGCCGAGTCTTGTGCTTGTCAAGACTGCTTCAATAGACCAGAACATGGAAAATTGGTTCTCGAGACAAGGCAGCAAATAGAAACCCGTAACCCACTTGCATTTGCCCCCAAGATTGTGCAGCATGTTACTGACGTTCCTTCAAATAATATGGTACAAAAGCCATCGGCTTCTCCCCTTCTCTTGATTTTTTGTATTCAGAATTAATAATATCATTTCATGCGCTCCTTACAGGACGATACCAATATTACAACCCCATCATCGGCAAGACATAAAAGAGGTTGCAACTGCAAAAAGTCAATGTGTCTAAAAAAATATTGTGAATGCTATCAGGTGTTTATTATGTGACATTCGTTATTCTTCAAAAAATTCACCACTTTTTTCTCCTGTGCATATTGATTGCACTTTTTTGGTCAATTTGTAAAGGGCTAATACGTGCTATTTTCTCCTTTTTTTCCATATGAAAAAGGCTAATGTCGGGTGCTCCAGTGGATGTCGATGTGAGGGATGTAAGAATGTCTATGGCAGGAAAGAAGGTAAGATTTTATATTACAAGTATCCGTTGTTTACTTGTTCATTCTCAACGCTCCACAAAATTTTATTCAATTTTTGTCTGATAAGCAAGTTCATTTTGTACTGAGCTAAAGCCTAAAATGCACGTTGATGAATGTATAAATATGCGTGGCTCCTTTTTATGGGTGTTATCATCTGCAACGCACTTTAGAAGGTTGTGAATTTATCGTGAAGAAAGTCCGAAAACTAACTGCCAAGTTAAATCAAATATAACAAAAAACATGTCAGATTTTGTATTCCAAAACATGAGGGAGAAAGATCTTTAAAAAATGCAACTTAGAATGCTGTTAAAAATGGGTCTGTTTTTGTATCCCAGAATACTGTACCATTGAACATGCTTTGGGTGAAGAAAAGAGAAACAGAGCAGTAGAAGGATCAAATAGCACTCTCCTCAGAGAGCGGGAAACTGAGGCAAAGAAGACGGATTTGTTACATGGAGAGTTGTATGATCTGCACTGCCTTTCTCCTCTAACGCCGTCTTTAAACTGCTCAGAGTACGATCCCTTGCCCTATATATCTTTATGGAATGTAAAAATCGTAATCTTCACTACAAGTTTTCGGCATGTGGCCCCTTCTGGGCTCTCATTCTTGTCATTTTATTTGTATCCAGCCAAGGAAAGCAAGCTGCAAATTTACGAGCTCCTTCTGGGAAAAAATATCAACCAGCCACAGAGATAAGAAACGCCTCTTGTGATTGGCAACAAGATAGCAACAGCATAGAAATAACGGATCAATCATCACCAAGATGTAGTTCAGTTGCCAAAACAATTTCTAATTCTCAGTCAATGTCTAGTGCTTCATTCTCAACTACAACAAGGGATCAGAAGCATATTCCCCGTGTTCTATCCGGCGGTTCCCTTAGGTGGCGTACTTCACCAATCACCCCAATGACTAAATTAGGTGAAACTAAATCTCTACACTGTCTTGAATCAAATAGCAGACTTTATGACATTCTAGAAGATGAAACTCCTGAGATGTTGAAGGAAGCTTCAACTCCCAACAAGTCTGTGAAAACAGGTTCCCCTAAGCAGAAGCGGGTATCTCCTCCTCACGGTCATCTACGTGAACTTGGTTCAGGCTCTTCAGGAGGCTTGAGAAGTGGCCGGAAATTTATATTGAAGGCCGTACCTTCTTTCCCACCACTGACCCCATGTATTACTTCGAAAGCCAATGGTCGTGAGAATACCGAGAATAGCAAGCAAGTGGCGGACGATCCCAAAAGCTGAAAGGAATCTGTCAATGTGTGTTGTTTTGGGTTTATCATCCGATCCGAAACAGAAAGGGATATTAGAAAAAAAAATGTAAAAAGAATGATTGATTCGAGAATGTAATATTTGAGCGCAGAAGTAGAGACTCATGTAATGTAAGATTGTCTTGCCACCGTCAATGCGGGCATGTTAGCAAATTACTTGTGTAATACTGTAATTAGACAGACTTGTAAGCGGCACATAAACTGCCATATATGCATGTAGTTGAATTGAACTTGCTCCTACCAAAATTGAATCGAATCGATGAGGATGAAAGTCGGCCAAAAGCCTTAGGTACGGGCATGTAGATGTAGTTAAGGAGTGTAATTATCACTACATCATTGTCATCTTGTTTCTAAACTGATACCAAACACTGTAAACAGGCTCGCACGTATAACGGGAAAATAGGCTCCTGCCCTGTTTGATGGATACACACCAAATTAGTGACCTTTCTCGTGTTTTCACGCTAAAGCTTACACTTGGAATTTCTTTCTCTTTTTATTCCTTCTGCATCCTTCCAAAAGATGCTTAAATTTTTTTCTTTGTTCTTAAGAATTTTTTCAAACAGTACTTATATTTAATATTAATGTATAATTTGCGTGATTTTATCAAAGTATTAAAAACCGGACCAGTCACTGAACTGGTTAAGGTACTGGGTTAAAGATTAGTGGGTTAGACCGGATAATTAAATCGGTGAAACAGTTAAGATTTTAAGCTTATTGGTATGAAATTATAAGGGAAATTAATTAATTAATTCTTTTAAGAAAATGGGTCAGAACTGGTTCAGTTACCGGATCGGTCCGGTTCACCACAGGTTTGACCGATTCACATCGGGTTGACCAGTTCGGTTCACCTCTACAAACTGCACTAGACCAGACCGGTTCACCAGTTTCCGGTCTAAACCGGTCGGTGCGGTCCAGTTTTTAATTCAGAGGATTTTACAAGATGAGGCCAAAGATAAATAGTGTTTTGCAAAAGGGTGAAAGTGCAAATTTGATTAAAAAACAATTGTGCTATAAGCACTTATCATAATTATTTTTTGTTGGGTGCAAAATTAGATATAAACATTTTTTAAGATAACATATATGTTAATGTTGTTAACCTGGGTTATAGATTTATAGCATGTTACTTTTGCACTAGAAGTCCCACTCGTCTGTTCACTTTTATTATTTTAATATACTTTTAGAAGGGTAGATATATAAATTAAGTATCCAAGGCAGTATATTTTTTATTGGGTCCAAAAGTAGGCATAAACATTTTTTATTTAATAAATGCTCATATTTACTTGAAAATTTCTTTATTTGTCTTTTGAATGACTAAAATTGACTAACTCCCTGTATTTTTTCAAGTCCTTTTATTTATCTTGTAAGTACATTTATTTGTCTTATGATTTATGTGTTTTGTGAGGTGAAGTCTCTTATTTCTGTTGTGAATGACCAAAATGTTATTGTTAACTCCTTAATTTTCTTTAAATCTCTTTATTTATCTTGTAAATGTTTTTATTTATTTTATACTCATACTTGTCTTGTAAACAGTTTTGTGAAAAAAAATAAAAATGAGGGCATTTTTTTTTTAACTGATAAAACTTAATTGTGGAGGAGAAAAGGGGGAAAGGTAGGACACACCGTGCAAAAAGATAATTGTTGATGAAGAGAGAGAGTAAGAGATTAAAAAATGCACAAATTTTTAAAATGTATTAAAATAATAGAAAATGAAAAAATTTGTGAGACCCATAGTACAAAAAGTAAGGAAAGTTTACTAAAATTAACGATACCATATTGTCACGCTCTAGAATTTTCTAGAGATCTCTTTTATATTCTTGCACATTCTTGTATTTTCTTGATGTATGTAGAATTGTGTAGAGAATTCTAGAAGGGACTAGGGTTAGG
>JBAGKO010000013.1:21508025-21518916 GCA_037177275.1 Acacia concinna
TACTCTCTTGAGTGTTTGAGTGTCGGAGAGGCTGACTTAGCTAGTTCGCGAGGGGCGACGAGAAGCTAAGTGCCGCATGGGTGCTTGTAAGAGACAGGTCCGTAACAATATGCTACCTTAAAAAAAATATTGATGCCTACTTTTGCAATCACGTGTTCCAATAGTTCTTTGCCACATCTACATTTTCACCCTTTATAATATGGGCTTTAATATTATTACCCAAGAGATAATATCACCTAAAAAGTAAACCAAAAATTTTGCACAAACAAAAAGGAAAAGGAGAGTATCATTAGATATCAAAAAACACTTCTTTTAAATCTAATTTACTCTTCACCAAGCCTAACTGAACGGCTTTCATCAGCCTGCTAGGCCCAAGGATAAAGGAATTTTAATACAGCACAACCCAACTAACTGTTCATTTTTTTATTGCCTTTGGGCCTAGATCAAACACAGCTAATTTTGACCGCCCAAGAAAAAGCACCACAAACTAATGAAATTTAACCAATATTTGACTTTATTTGGACCAAAATAAAGAAACCTGCATATCCACTGTTTACAGGACAGCTTGAGCGAAATAAACAAAATTTGCAGGATGTGAAGGAATCATCCATGTCCTCCCCACCAGCAAGAAACCTACCCACCCTTAAAAAAAGGTTTATTCAGAAAGTAAGGTATACCCCCACACCACTATCTATTTCTATAGTGCCTTTCCTTGGCCTAAAAGGATGCCTCTACGTCAGTTTCGTCATTGAGCTTTTCTAGTTCGGCCGAAACCCCTCAAGTCCCAAATTTGCAGTCAGCCAACCGCAGACCTCATCAGTCTCTTCAGGGACAGTGTAGTGTCCCAGTCTGCATTGGAGAAAAAAGATGTTTTAGAGTTCATTAGACTGCTTTCCTGGACAAACATTATAGGCTTTGCAGAACATAGTAGAATACCCATTATAGCTCCTGAACATAAGATTCCTGAATCCAGCTGAGCTCAAGGTCTGTGCAGATTGCTCTCCCTGTCTAAATGCAACCACATCATCGGCTGCAAAAATAAATCAACTTTCAAGATGAAACCTTTTTGGATAGCACCGAGTGGGCAGAGATCTCTGTGGTTACAATTATCAGCTGTTATATTTTATAACATTTTGTCACTAATGTAGAGATACCATACTCTCAACCTTACTTTTGCTTCTCACCACAACATATCTTTATCAACACTTTCAGCCCATGCTATAAGGGCGATATGCCTTTCTATTAATTTTCTAAGGCCACCATCAAGAATTGAGATATATTTAGCAATTGTTCCACATATAAGCTCATTAAAGAAGACAAGGAAACTGAAGCACTTAACAATAATGATTTGTTCATGACAAATCATGACCATGATCTGAGTTCTTGATAAATGACCATAGATTTGAATTTGATAGAAACAAGATATCTGAAAAACTATGCAAAGGGTGTTGACGTGGTACTTAAACAATCAGTGAATAAAAACCAGTTCCACAAGGAATTCTATGCTTGTGAGAACTCAGTTTTTCTCTTCCCATATTAGCCTTAACCAGTTTTCAAGTTCAAATATACGACACAGCACGCAACACGTGCACAGAAAGCATCAAGAAAGGCTGTCTATTAGTTTTTGGTCGTATTAGAAGGATTTAAACCCTTGACCTCGATTTATACCCCACATTACCCTTACCACCTAAGCTATATAAATAATTGAACTTCCCTAGGCATTTGGAATTCGGTGAGAAAGATGGACGAGGTAACTATGTTTCCATGCTATTCAAAGAAAAACTCCCAATTAATTCAAATTTTCCAAGTATAATGAAGATTGATAAAATCTATCAATACCTAAGCCATGGCAGAGAAATAGGGGCAATGCTGCTGCACGCCTTAAGGCTTCATGTGATCCTTCAATTTGATTTCTGAGGGTCCTGGATAAATTGAAGCTTCTGAGTTAATTAACCTTCCCAGACAAAAGGAATACGTTGGTAGGTGTGCCTTAATGACACTATTTTATGCATTGGCCTGTTGACAGATTACAGAAACCAAACCTTGAACAAGGAAGCCAGCCACTTAAGGCAACAACTGCACTTAAGTTAACAGGATAAGCATTTCCATCTCTATACCTCCCCAAAGCATGGCATGTAGCTGAATAAAGTGCAGTTGCAGCACCCATACTGAAGCCCCCAATGGCAATTTTGACTGTAAGGTTAAAGCAGCAATAGCATTGAAGTCAAATCATATGCAACATGGAATTATAAATAGCAATCTCATGTACATGATCAAATTGTCAATATTTGCTCTACATGTTTCAAGAAAGTGTGTTCCCCCCTTTATGATAAGTTAGCCAAAACTCCAAGGGCAGGATAATAGACTTCAAAAAATTCTTGAATCGCAATTGTGTTACTTTATTTAATAAGTAGAACTCGTGTTAAATAAATATGCCTACTATGGAATGTCATGGGAAAGTCTCAATTTGGCATCTTGGGCTTCTAACGCTCACAGTAGCTATTTCTTTCTTTTAATGCCATATACTAGGAGCTGAATAGGGATAAAATGGAAGAGTAAAAATTTCAACCAATACTACAGTGTACAATAGAACAAGTTCATATAGAGCCAATGGCTTATGGTTCGACCTGGTATTGGTTGAAGATTATAGAATGAGTGTTAACTAAAAAAAAGGCTTTCTCTCTCACTCTCTCTATATATATATATTCCCCATGCACTGAAGTCTGAAAGAAAACTTAAAGCAACATTATTGTATAATGATTTACCTCAATGAGAACCGATATTAAACCATTACAGAGAAAACACAGCAAAAGATAAGGGCGTGAAGTGGTTTGCCACATCAATATTTTTAAAGATTTTGATCAATTTCTGAGTGATCCTCAAATGATGACAAATCCATGGCTCTTGTTTGCCATCATTGATGTATATTTTATTATTTTAAATTCTATAGAAATTTGTTCTAATAGACTGGTCCGTCTACATGACCAAAAGCAATAGATCGGTCAGTCCAGTACCATGTCAAAAGTCTAAGGAAATTTTGAGGATGCTTATTGGCGTTATCTGTTTCCCTAAGGGGAGCTTTCTATAGTGATTGCAAATAATTCAGTAAATCACGTAATCTGAGGAATAGAACCTGTATTCATAATATTTTATAAAATACATATCAAATAATAGTTTCTCAAGTGATCATGGTGCACAGAAAACCTACTATTTGGAGGCTCTGTTGACAGAAGATTGGCAATGTGAGCTGCCGAGGCATTTAAGCCCTCTAGGTCATCTGAAGCATTTTCAGAAATATCTCCTACATCAAACCCTGGGAGAGATCACTACATCAAATTAGACTTTTGCAATTATGGGCAAAAGAGTAGACATTAAATTCCTATACTGAATGTAGGGTATGAACCAAGGTATTAGCATATGACATTACTATTTAGTAGCAAATTCTGCAATCAAGGAACATAAGGAAAAGAAAGACAGTGGTGCCGAGTCAATAACACTGACTTTACAGGCAGCATAACTTACAAGCAGTGCAGGGAAATCCACCAAATGTGGCTACAGGCCTTGTAGGAGCAGTTGGGCAAATCCATTTGATCTGTTATACAAATTTCCAGAAAATATATGATAAATACATTTCAAGAAAACAACAATTTTCCTAGTAATAATAAACAAAGCCGATTCTAGATGTACAATAGCAATTGGAAAAATGTAAAAAGAACATGTTTATTCTTACATTGGGAAGAGGAAGAGTTTCCAAGAGCTGGGACCAACTACAAAACAAAGCGAATCACTTTCATTCACTAGTGGTTAATCTTGAATATTTCAACTAGGCATACAAATTTGCTAAAATATAAAAATATTAGGAATATCCAAGAACCAAGAGTTCTGTCAGGAAAGGTGAAGATAGTTGTAACTATTATAAAGATTCTTTAAACAAATATCCATAAAAAGTAGATCACCTCCTACCTAGTTTTGGGACCACAGATTACCAAAAGGCATATGTGATATTGCATGAATATATGCACTATACAACCTAAGTAACCAAGAATTAACTACGGAAGCCATGGGACAGTGCATGTCATTGTTTGGTAAATAGTATATTTATGCCTGCCAAATTTTGGAAATAACATAGGTAGTGAAGTTGTGGTCCCATGTTCCATTATATGGTATATATATTAACATAAGACTTAAGGTTTTCATCTGGAAAAGTAAATTAATTAAGAAGAATCTTCTGAAAAAGGGTATGGAGCTCAAAAACTTAAATTAAAAAACAAACTCCTCAACCAGAAAGAGACAGTATGTTGACATTCATACTACTCCCCTTCATTTTATTTGAACCAAACAAACCCCACGATTCTCCCCAAGGCATATTCTCAAGCAAAAGTAGAAGGCATCCACTCAAACTGAGTTTGCCAATAGAAAAGGAATAACTTGCTGACATAATAGTTAAACAACCAAACATCACTAACTCCTCACCGTTGAGCCATGCACGTTGACAAAGACAGTAATTAAGCAAATCAGAGGCGGTTTGTTGCTGCAAGTAAAATGAATTTTCAACATTTGGTCTTTCACACCATGTGTCAACCAGCTCAAAAGGAAGAAAACTATTCCCTAATACACACACACACACACACACAAACTGAGTAAGACCTTTTGAACGATACTTGCGACTGTTAGAAAAAAGATATACTCATGATAGACTATACCTTGAGCCGTTGTCGCCAAGGCCATGTAACCAAACTATAGTTGCCTGGTGGTTAGCTTTAGGCCTGACCACATGGGTCCTTCCAAACTCAAAAGTCCTTCTAGCAGTTCCACTGCCTGAACATTTAACAAATGCCAGAAATCCTAGATAATTTAGAAGCTAGAAACCAAGATATTTTACTCAGCAATAAATCTATATGCGCAGAGCACTGAAGATGCCATGGGATAGGAACTGACCTGAACTCACAGAGGAGTTGTTGTAACTCATGTTTATGTATCAAAACAAATTAATCTCAGGCCACTGTCACAGCGCTTAATATGAGTGGCTGCAATGAAGAAATACGAACATTAGCAATCTCTATTTATACACAAATGGGAGGGTTGAAAGGAATAATAACAATGAATCTGCATCGGCTACCCTGCTTAAACTATCTAATCCTAGTTGAAACCTCCTAGAAATTTGACAGAAAGCGAAATGCACTTTAAAAAAAGGAGATAGTTACTAGAGGGACCAGAAAATAAAAAAAAGTTATTGCCCTTTTTATAAGCAGAATCACCAAGAGATTAAGCGCAAAATGTAGGAAACGAATGAACGGGAGTGTTTACTTTGTAATGTACGGAGAATAGAAGAGCAAGGGGTTGAAGCATCTAAAGCTTGTGGACATTGGGTAAAGACTAAGCAAAGCACTTCAACCAGGACAAGTAGAATATTGCCCAAATTTAAAAATATAAATTGCCGGTGGATTGCACATTTTGCCAGATTGATCACTGAGAAATTTATCAATGGGTAAAATATGTTGAAAATGGTCATTCGGTGGGATGAACTTGCAAGTATTTATCTTTACACACATATATTTATAACACAAGAGAATCTGAAATAAAGAAAACATATTTATATTGAATGGTGAGAAAATAAAGTGGTTGGAGCTATCTTTACACCTACCTGATGGGATAATAAACCCCAAAAAAGCATTTGGCTTTGCCCTTTTCTTGTTGACGTCCCTTTGCTCGTTCCCACGACTTTCGCTCTTCCCTTTGTGCTGTGTCAATTCTTTCTTCACACAGAAACACCCCAGCAAGCACAGAGCAAAGCTTGTTGATTCCTCACATTTTCCATTGTCCACAATGCCCCTTTTGACAGCTTTTATTCCTTTCTTTTATCCCATTTTTTCTACTTCAAGTATTATTTGTTAATCCCATTTCCAAATTCTTACTCGTCTCCTTATCACGTCAAACTGTTACTTCCACAACTCGAAGTAAAAAAGCAATTACAGTGTGTTATAATACTGTCAGTTTTTTTATAAATATATGATTTTTTTACGGCGGAGGTAAAATCCAGCTGGGACAGCATAACATTAGAAAATTATTACCCCCTACTGAAAGCGAATTCTGGAGAAAGACAACGTAAGATAAAAAGTTTGATTTAGTTTTGTCTGCTTCTGCAATGATACAATAACAGCTCAGAATTTCAACCTCGAAAGCAAAGGAGTGTTCACACTGAATGCCTCCCAATTCCATCTTCGTATCAAACCCTTTTTACTGTCATCCTTTCCAAAATGTCGTCCTCTTTTCCTTCTTTACAACTTATAGACAAATATGTTTTCGGGTTTTTATCATTTCTTTTTTAAATAATCTTTACGACTTTGCGTTGATTCTAAACAATCTGTTCTGATATATTATTCTTCACCATCAGCCACGAGTTAGCAATCAGTGCAACGAGAATCCCCGTTAGAAGCATGGGAAAGAAACCCTTCTCTATTCCCATGACTCGCAGCCTACAGATCACAGAAGCCAAAAAGGAAAAAAAAGAAAATAGAGAAAGATATGCACGTTTTATGATTCGTATAGATGACAGCAGATTATGTCCTTGACATGTAGTGTGCAGAGAATGTTGAGAGAGAGAGTAAGGTTTGTGTACGTTGATAGTGTGTAATGTGGAAATAGTTTAAAAGTGGACATTATTTAAAGCAAGTGAAATGGTGCGTATCGGGCATCTTTCAAGAATGGAGATCTTTTTGTAGTGAGCTATACTCAATCTCACGTATCTCTCTCTCTCTCTCTCTCTCTCTCTCTCTCTCTCTCTCTCTCACACACACACAGATAATATATTCCAATGACACCAAATTCAGTTTCTGTGGCTAATTAAATTAATAAGATTGCTTCTTAATGACAGAAAGTAATCGTGGGGGAATGTCAAGTTTGTGACTTCTTGCTGGTGGAATATTGGACTTTTGGAGAAAACATTAGTAAAAACGGAATTGCAAAAAGAAAAAGCCCTACCTACAGGTAGGGGTGTGGGTCTACACTTGGAAATACGTGTAATCAATGGCCTTTTTCTGTGCTCGAGAAAATTATCAGCATTTGTTACCCTCACACAAGGACACATACAAACTCACTTTTGAGGCACAATAGGTGTGCTTGTATCTTGTATCATTATGAAGAAGGCTATGAACTGTGATTAATAATTCAAAATATAACCCCACCAATGAAGCACGTCCAGTGAATCAAAAATCTTGCAAGACGTACTGATTTGAAACGAATGGCTATGATAGTATGATGGCACAATGATACTCTGTAGTGTCCCGCTATTATGTACTGTTTGAGTACTATAAGATGCAGGCGATGAAATTATTTTATATTCATATTAACGTGAATAAGTTTTTTCCCCACTCTCAGGTCCCAGTTTCACCAAGGATTGATGTGACAGGGTCCTACCTCATGGGCAATAGAATTGAAGAAGAAGGAAATGAGTGAATCAAATCAATATTCGAGTCGTAGGTGATTAGGTTAAATAAATAATGGATGAGGCTTGAGGAACCGTCAGCCATGGAAAACCAATGGCAAAATGGCAGAGCTTTTCATTGGGTGCGATTGAATTAGCTTTTGAGAATAATTTTTACGGATTTTGAGGTAAGTATATAAGAGAAGTTTTATCTCAGCTTGTACAAATGTAAGTTTAAAATCATAGTTTGGAGGTTTTCTATGTTAGAAATTTAATATATTTAAATATATATATATTGTATTTATTTAGATATTATATATTTTATGTTATTATTTTAATATATATATATAAATATATCACCGGATGTGTCCCGCATCATTATTTGAATTACGGATTAAAGAGGTGCATTCAGAGGGTTGTGAATGGTCATTGAATCCTTGAAGAGTCTTGATGGGAGACTATATAAAGAGAAGACCATGACTCAGACCAGACACGTAAGAAAAGTTGTTTGTTCAATCACGAATTCCCTGACGGGGTGACAGTATCCAACAGTCCATCGCTGTGCCAGATGTCCCCGTTCAGAAGAATTCAAGAAAATCTTAGAGAATTCAGTATTCATACGCTATGGCAAGAGGTATGCAAGACTTCCGCTGTGAATTTCATAATCCTGAATTTATGAATTATGTAAAACATAAATTAAATGGAAGTTGAATCTATGTATATATTATTTTTTGTTGATGTTTGATGTTTAAAAATTTGAAGCCAAATTTCACTGATATAGAGTTATTTTACTGAAATAAATCTAGGAAGAAGAAATGAAGAAAGTAGAAACCTGAAGGATGATTATAATATTGAAATATTTCTTCAACTTAGACCAAATAAGATGAAGCCCAGAAGCTAGCTACAACGTTTATAGAAATAAGAAGGGAGAAACAATGATAAGTAAAATGGTGGGGGTGAACTCAAGTCTTCTCTTCACTCTTCAGTCTTCACACGTTCAAATTTCAAACCGCGGCACGTACAGAAGCATGTATAGTGTTCCAAACTTCCATTTTTGTGCCTCCGTCACTGCTTTGTTTGTCTCTTTTACCAACTTTTTGGGTTTTTACTTTTTTTCTTCATACACATACACAAATATATTACTCCCTTCTAGGATTTTAATGAAAGACGGAAGCATGTGACATTGCGTCAATGCTTTATATATATATATATATATATATATATATATTTGGCCAAATGCTGGCGTCAATGCTGTATTAGTTTTTTACTTTTTACTCGCACACATGGCAGTCCATCTGTATGTACATATTTCTTTTTCCAACATATACATATATGATACATATTTCTTTGGAAAAATGACACTTAAATACCATTTAAATTTTCAAAATTCAAAAAGGTATGTTAATATTTCAAAAAGATATCAAGGTACCATGGACTAAATTGGGTTTTTTTATTTTTCTAAAGTGAAAAGTGATCCGGAAACTAGCAAATTCCATTACTCTTATGGGTAATCCCATTACTCTTATAGTGAAAAATCCCTTCTCTCCTTTGTTTTCCAAATTTGCTGAAGTGAAAAGTGATCCACAAACTAGTGAATTCCATTACTATTATTGCAAATCTTATTACTCAACTTGCGAAAATCCCCTCTCTCTTTTGTCATGGGCATATTTCTCTTTCCTCTGTCACTATGCGTCAGTCAGTGTCAGTATCAGATGAATAGTGTTGTCAGAGGGATGGAGAAAAACAGAGATCAGAAAATTATAGCGAAATCCATTACTCTTATGGATAATCCCATTACTCTTATAGTGAAATCCTGCTACTGTTCACATCCGAAAATTTGAAAAACCCAATTTGGTCCATATCTTTTTAAAAGGTTAACAGACTTTTTTGGGTTTTACAAATTCACATGGTATTTAAGTGGAATTCTCCCTATTTCTTTTCCATAGTTTTCATTAAGTTGTAAATATATGATTTGACTGATTTTCTTAAGAAAATAATTAAGATAATTAAGTTATTTGAGTGTATCATATGTTATATAATATTATAAATATATATATATATATAGATAAGCCATCAGTTTATAAATTAGACAAAATAGTTTATAGAAAAATATTAACATAAATATTTTAAAGTAATTTATTTAACATTTTAATATTTTTATTTTTTATTATTTTTCTAATTAATTTACCTATCATATAAATTGATATATAGTTTAATGATACATAAGATATGTTATAATTAGATAGTTTATTTAACTTCTTTAATCTCTCCCACAAAAATTAATTGACTCTTATATTAAGTATATATATGAAACTTCTTGTTATTAGGTGCATATGGCACTGAGTAGAGAGTAATTATTCTTTTTTCAATGGTGGACCTTTGGTCCACGAACCCACTGAGTCCTGGTATCTGGTCGTAATCTAAGCTCCCGGATCCAGTGAGCCCGCAAACCAACTAGTTCAAGCGCCCCCAATCAAATAGACCCGAAAGGTAACCACCTCTTTGAAGTGCCTCAGGATAGAGAGCTTTCAATAGAAATTCTCTACATTACATTTTATGTTTTAAGGTAGAATATTAGCTTCAATTTCATTTTATGTTTTAAACTGTATCATTACATTACAATCATCCAGGGAAAATTGGTTTCAATTTTATAGAATCAAATCCTCTCTCTAGCATCCCCCTCTCCGTTGCGCCTCCTTGGCACTTTCCACCATTTTGTTGCAAAAGGAAGGGGACCACCCCCTGCTTCTTCTTCTTCTTCTCTTTTTATATAAGGGGAAGAGGCACCAAGGACCCTCCCTGCCAGAGAGAGGATCCTGGCGCCAATTTTATTATGCCCTTATATGTGGGGGGAAAAAACCACATATCATTGTGTCTTAGGCTACAGGAGTATACCTACTACTTTGTTTTGGAATTAAATGGATCGGACGAAGACCAGAGGATTAATCTTCTCTTAATTTCTAATGTATTTCCTAGATTGCTTCTAAAGAAGGAGGAATGAAAATTCCTTATGAATTAAGTTTACAACGAGAGCCTATTTACAAAATATAAATAAATAAAAAGACTAGCCTACTTTTTCTCGTTAATCAGAATCCTTCGTGCACACTTTATGTAAAGATCAGCCTCCTAGTATAATAACTTTTGGTAAAAATATAAATACAAAGAGAGAGTCTAATCTTTAATATTGCATGGGAGAACTCTCCAAATTTATAGAGGGTTAATACAATATTTACTCCCTCAAGCTAATTCTTATTTTAGTTTTAGTCCATCAAGTTTCATTCTCCTTAAAACATCAGTTTCTATAAGTGTAATATGATATATATAGTCTTAATTTTTTTTTTAGTGCAAAAGACAAAAAAAACTACTTGAACTTTAAAATCTCAAATCAATAATTTTTAACTAAAATGAGTTATCAATTACTGTACTCTTGTAGTTAATATATATACTGCTAGAGACAATAATACATAT
>JBAGKO010000013.1:21519016-21533731 GCA_037177275.1 Acacia concinna
TTAAATTTCAAACACATTCTCCAGTAAGGGGTAAAAGTAGAAAAAAGTTGCAATTTATGACATATTAAATGAGTTAACCACCATTTATTATTTCTCGTGAATTAGTTGAAGTTCATTATATTATGGACCGGAGGGAGTATTTCTAACGGCATTTACAAAAAAAACAAAGAGAAAGAATTAGATGCACTTTTCATTGACAACTCCATGTAAAGCCATTGACAACTCCATGTACACCATTGACAACTCTATGTAAAGCCATTGACAACTATAACTTGAGAAAGAGAGAGAGAGTGACTGACTGACTGACGTCAGAAGTCAGCGTCAGACAGAGGGGGAGTGAGAAATGATTATTTTATTATGAAATTAATTGCAAAAAAGTCCCAGCAAATACGCAATTTCACGAGACCGTATTGTCGTATATTCTATTAGTCGAGACTAAAACACAATTTTCCCTAATTTCAATTTAATTGTCACGAAATAATGAAATGAAAATTCCAAACTCCACCCAGTGTTGGATTTGAAATTATGGTAAGTAGATAGAATTTGGGAGGACTAAATTAAGGCGCAGGCCGCAGCACACTTGTAAGGAAAAGACAAGAGGCTTCATACACAGTTGTCCAATTACCCACAGGAATCAATTGGATCTGTAATCTGTTGCCCACTGGGCCATTAGTTCACGGCAAGATATTGTCTGTTCATTTCTATTTGTCATCAGGTCATCAACCAAAAGAGGAAAAAAAATATCTCAAGGCCAAAATAGTAAATCCGGCACCTCAGCCCTTTTTTCAGTCCTTCACTACATATCTATCCTCAAATAAATATCCTCTTGTCCACACAGTTTCATTCCAGCGAAGGGGTTTTTATAACGAACATCCTTTCGAAACCCTCTTATCTTCGGAAGCCTTATCTCTTCGTTGTAGCGCCGAAACCATGTCAACTTCTGCCGCTTCCTTGGCCCTCCCCACATTCACCTCAAGGTTCCGGTCACTATGCTTTGCCAGTCAGACCTTGTTCGCTCCCAATTCTGAATCTTACTCGTTTCTCCGATTACAATCTAAGCCCCTTTCTTTGTCGGCCTCTTTTCTTCCATTCTTCACTCCTTCGTCCTCTCGTTTTATCTCAAATGTTACTCTTTCTTCTGAGTTTGAACAAGATGAACTTGTGAATGTTGAAGACGAGGCTAGCTACTCCCCCAACCTCAAACTTTTCGTGGGTAATCTTCCCTTCAGTGTGGAGAGTGGCTATGGAAGAAGAGAGGGGTTTTTTTACCTGGAGAGGCACATATGGAATAACAAGAAATTACCATGGGCAATTTAGTTAAGATGATGCAAAAGAAATCTTTCCCCTAGGAAAACCCCCAATTTTGGAGATTTGCAAGGATGGGGAGGTGCCCACAAAAAGACAAAAAAAAAAAATCCCCTAACCTCATTTCTCCCAATTCAACCAAACAAACAATTTTAATTCTTATATCTCACCTCACCTAACCTACTCCAACTAAACCCCCAACCAAACAGTTAGTTAAATGAACTTACTCACCAAATAATATTAAGTTGCGAGATAAGTGGGAGAATGTTAGAAATTTAATATATTTAAATATATATATTGCATTGATTTAGATATTATATATTTTATGTTATTATTTATATATATATATATATAAATATGTCACTAGATGTGTCCTCCATCATTATTTGAATTAAAGAGTTGCGTTCAGAGGGTCACGATTGGTCGGTAAAACCTTTTTCTAAGCCTTGATGAAAGGCTCTTTAAGGATTTGACCATGACACAGAATAGACAAATAAGATTAGAAGCGTTGTTTGTTCGATTAAGAATTTTCTGACGGGGTGACAATGTCCAACAGTCCATCGCTGTGTTAGAAATTCCCGTTCAGAAGAATTCAAGAAAATCTCAGAGAACATACAGTATTCATACGCTATGACAAAAGGTATATAAGACTTCCGCTGTGAATCTCATAATCTTAGATTTATGAATTATGTAACATTTCAAACAACCCTTAAGCAATTGAAAGTGAAAACGTGGGTAAGCATAAATCAGAGGAGAGAGGAGGACCATGTCTAGGTTGTACGGTACACTATTCATTAATGTTTCCTCTGAATCCTGAGATCTTTTCTACGGTACTAAAGACACTGCCCCCACCACATACGGTCACTCTCACTCGTAACTTGGGCAATCAATAGAGCAGACAGCTGAGATTTGAGAGTGATGCTGAGGGACATGTTTCAGAGGCACGCGTGACTCACCTCAAAGAGGCATCCCATGACTTGACTCTCTAGTCTCTTGTCATTATTCATTTATCATCAAAATCATTTTTATGCCCCACACCCAGAAAAGAACATAAGCGTCCACTTCTTGAAACGTACACCTTCATTTTCACATATTTACTATTGAAACCAAATATTTTGGTTACAGAGGCACATTAGAAAAAGGGAATGATGAGAGGCTGGCAATAAAACTAAACGAGGAAATAGTTAAGATAAGCTAATCTAGCTCAAGTGGTTAAGGTTCAGTTTTTCCTTTAAATGTAACAGAAAACAAAAGGCAAATAATAACTGATAAAAAAATTAGAACCAATTTAGTCGTAAACCTAATCTACGTACGGGACTCGGATAAAAACAGTTTGAAGATTTTCTTATTGCACGTAGCCCTGTTTCGTCAATTCCGAGGTTTTCCTCGACCAGCATGTGCAATGTGCAGCGGCTCAATTAGCTCTTTTAAAACATATATCGTTCAATGCTCCTACCTTTCTCAGGCTCTCCCTTCATTCATATCCCACAATATACTACTCTAGTTCATAATACGCGAAGCCAGCATAAAACAATTAACTCGTATATTTTAAATGTCATTCTTCATCAAATTGGGTTCAAACAAAAATGAAACAGAATTCAAAGCAAGCAAGCACCGCTTCTCGTGTTCAAATATAAAGGGCGTTCCCTTCAACAGTAAAGGCTAAATTAACGTCAGCCATCTTTCTGAGGAGCAATTCAGCTTTTTCTCGAACTCTCACTGAACCCCTCACAGAAAGATCAGCCATCACCGCTGAGAACTCGGGCAGCATAAGAGCCTCTTTCACACACTCTTCACTATCATCAAAAAGTCGAATAAGTATATCAGCCGCACCTTCCTTACTCATCAAGGACCTTCCTTTCAACACACGCAACATCCATATCATTATCTGATCAGTGCTCTTCAAAGCGCTAAGCCCTTCATCAAACCTAGCAAGGAGACCGAGAACAGCAAGGGCGGTTCCAGCTAAGTCCTCGCTGCCCATGGTCTGAACCAGTCGAAGCAGTACAGGGATTGCCCCTGCCCGCACAGCCAGAGTGCAATTCCCATGGTAGTGAACAAGCTCAGCCAGACAACTTAAAAGGTGATGGGAATCATAATCAAGAGAGCTTGAAACAGCCTTAACCAGCAGCTGGACTGTGCCGGCGATTCCGAATTTGGGCTTGTTCTTGTCAAGCATGGCTAGGCTGCAAATCATGGAGGAGGCTAATTTGGAGGAGTCGGGGGAAGTTGGAGAGCTGATGCGGGAATTGAGGTGGTAAATGATTTCCATATCGGCTAGAAATAGCTTCAAGTCAGGGTTCAAGGAAAGGTTGAAGAGGATGAGTAAGGAGAGGGTTTGGATGATGGAGGAGGAAGCATTTGTAAGGGAAGACAAAAGAGGGATGGCTCCATCAGTTTGAGCTAGGAGGGCTCTGTTTTGAGGACTGACTCTGGTGATGGAAGCAAGTGTTTGGAGGGATTTTTCCAGGTCTTCAGGAGAATCTGCTTTGGCCTGGGATAAACATTCGTTGATGGTTTCAATAACACGAGCTGAAGACATCTTCTCTCTATACTTAATGCTTCCTAGAGGATTCAAGAGACTTGGTCCCAAATATTAAGACTTGCTAGTAGTTTCAATGCCATGGAAGAGGCATCGGTATTAACTCCGTTCGATGATCCCACTGCCCTCTCTTTAATCTTTTCCTCTTTAGCTGGGACCGGCTTGCATGGTTCGGCTCGGCACGAAACTAAAGAAAAGTATTTAATAGTTAATACAATATTGAATACGCACAATTCTTTTTGCAAGGCTTATATCCCCCTACTAATCCCCTTTAGACTTCTCGAAGAAGGGACTTCTCTTCATAGTTCGTCAGGAATTGAACCCCTAGCTCTAGATACTTAAAGAATCCAGTCAAGTGGCATCATGACGGAAATCTTTATTTTTGTGCCTTTTAGCTACCTGTCCATGGCAATTGCCTACCTTTTAGATGATATGGCAAGTACTTGGCATATTTTACTCACGCCGTAAGCCCCACCATTTTGGGCATTAAATTCTGTAATTAACGGGAAATTTACGAGATTGATTGCCTCACAAGAGCTGACAATCACGCACCGAATCTTAAAATCACAAGAGCTCCCATCTCCCGTAATTTAACTAATCGAGGTATGTACTTAAAAAACTTAACCCATGACAACCACATCGGATCATTTACTTATGACAGATTCCAACATAAAGAAATAGATGCATATTGAACTATTAAAATATCTAGCCAAAATTTGAAATCCAATTCAAGCATGTAATTGCTACAACATAATTAACCTAGGTTCTCAAACTCTAGCTCCCTCCAGCAAATACCTATAACTCAAACCGCACCCTAAAAGGGACAAGTACCTTTACTTATTATAAGATATCGTTCAAACATGACATCGCATAAAAATAAAGCCAATCAGGTGCAGATTAGAAATTGAACCCTCCAGCTCATGAGGTGACAGTTTAACAAGCCCCTCAGGCCCGCATATTACCTTTGGTCTGAATATGGAGAACCATCCCCATACGAGACCAAACCTTTCTTTCCATCTGGGCTTTGGGAGGATGACCTAGATCTGTCTTTACTTGCCCCCCGAGGAGACTGTGATTCAACAGAAGACCTAGACTTCGATAGACTGCGGCTTTGACTTCGAGAAGATGACCTGCGCTTCTCCATGCGAGGAGATGGACGGGATCTATATGGCTCTACAGGTGAACGACTGCGAACTGGGCTTCGGCTTAGGCTTCGGCTGTAGCGGCGACCATGATAGCGAGGGGGACTGCGAGATACTGAGGGTGTCCTACTTCTTCTGCTTCGGTACCTACACATTTCATTTAATCATATTATTCAACCAAAAGGGTGGGGGGAGTATTGATGCCCAAAATAAGAAAATGTTTTGCCGCACAGTTTAGTAATAAAGATCCTAAGAAAATCAATATATCATAGGAAAGGGAAAACAACCTGGGTGGTGTTCTTCCTCGAAATGGGGGGCTTCTGTTGCGCCTAGGGGAATACCTTCTGTGACTAGAATATCTGGGAACAACACATTGTAAGATTATTTTTTTTACCAGGAATATTTTAAGATTACTTAGTTGCATTCAACTCTCAACAACACCCGACTATAACAAGAAGCAAAAGGTATCCAGTTTTACCTGTCTCGATCACTCCTTCCATTGTATCGATAGGACCTTACAGGAGATCGAGAACGAGAGGTTCTATACTTTCTTGCATAAGAGTATCTTTCACTAAAACCTCTTCCCCTTCTGACGCGCTTTGGGGAAACATCAGGAGAGACACTCCTCGACAGCCCACGAGATGATCTTGGCTTACGCATAGGACTGGGACTCCTTGAATAGCTGCGACGATTTCCTCTGGTAGGTGCCCTCGCAGGACTTCGGCTGACACCTCTCCTTGATGGGGCCCTGCCAGAGCTTCTGCTCAAGCTCCTTGCAGAGGATCTAACTGGACTCCGGCTTATACTCCTCCTTGAAACCCTTGCAGGGCTTCTACTGACAGATCTTCTTGAAGATATTCTAGGTGAACTCCTGCTACGGCGGCTGTGAGATGGGGATTTCACAGGACTCACACTGACACTCCTACGTGAGCGGGTTCTAACAGGGCTCCCACTGACACTTCTTCCCTTCAGACCCGGGCTTCCGCTTGGGCTTCTACCAACACTCCTGGCAGGACTTCTGCTTAAACTCCTCCTAGGTGGAGCTCGAGGGCTTCTACTACCACTGGGGCTTCTGCGGATCTTCCTTTCAGGACTAGCACTTGGGCTCTTGCTCTCACTTCTCCTGGGACTAATACTCATACTCTTACTCATAGCCCTCTTGGGACTCATGCTTCGACTCCTGCTCATCAACTTTCAATATAATACCGGATCTGGAAGAAATGATAAACATAAAGAATAACTGAGGTTTGACAAGGGTTGAAAGTAAGACCTAGATTTGCCAGGATTATCATCCATCACATCAGGCTGCCTCTCCTCACTTCTATCAGATCTAGAATCAGCTCCAATACCATTGATATGCCGTTCTCCATTTTCTTTGGGGGATGCTTCTTCATTCTCTGGTGTGTCCACTTCTCCCCTCCTTTTATGATGCATGGAATGTATTTCTCTATCCGCAGCTAAAGGAGAATGAACTTCAGCTGCAATAATGATATGAGAAAATTGAGGCAATAGATAAAAATTAGCCAAAAATACAGATCAATGGGATAAAAGTAATAGATTACAAAGCAATTAAATGGTCCGATCACAGATGCATCCAGTTTGTTGGCGCAACATTTTAATAACCAAAAGAAATATGAACCACATAAACAATTTACTTTGTCCAAAATTAATGGTTCTCATATTGAAAGTAAAAATAAGGGAACCATATATGTCAGCATTTTGTTCCATTAATATGCAAACAAAGGTCAAGGATGAAGTTATCAGTTTTCATTGAGATCTTTGGCCGAATGTACTCAATATATAAACAATACCATTTTTAAGGGAATGATCTCTGCGTTTTTGCTCCTTCCCTTGAGCATCAAGACTTTCACCATCAGAGCTGCTGTCACTTTTGCTTTCACTGTCTGAATCAGTAGCACTCTCGGAATCCCTAAAAAAGCACAACTTTATAACTTGAGAGGCACCAGGAATAATGTTGAAACAGTATAACTTATCAGCATACATTCATAAATGCTGCAAACTAACAGATGGGAAAACCCAGGTTCATCTGACTGAACAAGAAGCATGATATATGAGCAACCCTTAAAAATAAAGACAAGGCACAGATAAAAGGAACCCAATCGTCTGAGGGCACAGCATCTAAGCAGAGCTATTATGCGTTCATCACAGCGATAATGCGAACAACCATGGTAAAGAGCCAGAATCTTAAAATCAATGTTTGTGTTACCAAAGGTTCATCAATCTTAAGTAGTCAATACCTTCTAGATCTGCGCTTTGATTTTTTATCTCGCTTCCGTCGCCTCTTGTCACGACGCCTATCCCTTCTTTTTCTGCGTCTATGTTTGTCTTTCCTAGAAGATCTTTTTCTCTTTTTCCGCCTGTCATCACTGGAAGAACTTATGTAAGATGACGATGACAGATCTGAGTCAGAATCACTATCAGATTCAGATGATTCCATATCTGAATCTGAATCACTCTCTGATTCAGACGAGTAGTATCTTTTTCTCCTTCTCCTTCTGTCTCTCAAAGATTTTTTGTGCCTTCCCTTCCTTCGTGCTTCATGATTATTAGTTTCAGAAGTCAACTTATTCATCTTCTTTCCATCTACAAACAAAATAAACAAAATCAATGGAACCCTAAACCAAGCCACAGGGAGGGACACACATCATATGTTATGCTTAGGCATCTGGTGTTGGGGATTGTGAACTCGTCTCTTAGATGATTTAACTAAAATGATCTATAATAGTCTCACCTTCATTATATTCACCACAATGGATGATTTTAACAGTTACAGTTGGATGCCCATCTTCAACACCCACATCTTCAATTTTCTTCAATATATTAAGTCCTTGAACAAGCTTCCCAAAGACCACATGCTTCCTGCACAAGATTCCATGCAACTGAAAATGATTAAAACTTAACATTAAAGCAAAAGGCACTGTTTGTTCCCCGGCAAGACAAGGAAAAAAATGCAGATTGTTGAGGGTAATAAATACCACCAAGAGTTAATTATATAAACAAACCTATCAAGATGGTGATCTGCTTTCAAAGTGATCACAAAGTGCGAACCAAGGGTATCGCGATTAGCAATTGCCATTGACAGGAGACCTGGCGCATCATGCTTAAGCCTAGGTGATTCATCTGAAATAAATCACAAGCAAAACTTGTAAAGATTCTGTTCATCAAAATAAGAAGCACACATTTTGAGATCTATCTGTAAGAAAACAAACTATTCTGAATTATTGTCTTCAATGAAATAAGAGGATAAAGTATGACTCTGGATCCAGCATTCTCACCTGGGAAATTAGAGCCATATATGCTTTCTCCACCAGTCCCTGCAATAGATAGAGAATGTGATGTAGAAGTGTTACAGCAGATATCACATCTAGTGATGAGAAAAATGAGTGCCAGATTTAGAAATTGGACACACAGAAAATTAACACTGATTTTGAAACTTATACTTGTTATCAACAGTAATTATGAAGAACCACTTAATTCACAGAACTCACTAAATATGATTAAATATGAAGCTAAACAGTAGCTGATCTAAACTTAAGATATATACTTACAATGATACATATACATATCAATAATAGCAACCAGTTTAACAAATGATTTCCCAACTGACTATTTAACCACTAAGAAATCTATCTGAAAGGATAACATTTTCAATCTAAAAGGGAAAAATGATCAGTTCAGTGTCATCAATAGCTTAAAGAGCCAATCCCATTGCTCATCCAACCATATCATATCAAGACGGGAGTGTATAAAAATTTATTTACAATCAATATATCAAATATATACATGATATAAAATTTATAACAAGCCAAACCAAACTATTCACAAGCCATGAAGAATAGCTCAATCCTCAAAATCTGTATAATGCAAAGGAGATCATGTCTAGTTCTAATTAATGGCTTCATGCGATGACTTGAAATAACATGACAAGAAGAAAAATAGGTGAAGCGCACAAAATAGCAATATCCAGAAACCATCAAAAATTGAAAAAGAATTGCTTTCAGACCCTAATAAATAAAGGCCATTGTGCACTTGCATAGGAACTTAGGTGATTGTGTTCCTAGTCAATTTAGAAAAAGAAATTACCATTGTCACAGGAAACATGCAAATGGAACAAGGCTTGCAACTCGAACAACTGAATAACCAAATGATAAAAACATAAAAGAAAGTGACTAAAAATATTGAATCAAATTACAAGCTTCAAAAGCAAGACATGTTTTCCATCCTAAGGACAATGCAATGATATAATACATACCGTTTCGATTGACAAAATCACCTCCCTGCAAAAGGAAAACCAGCTATTAATACATGCTCACAATATCACATTGCATACTAAACAGATTAGGACATTGCAAAGCTTATTAGCATTATAAGATGGACAACTTAGTAAGTACAACCTTAAAACTATATCACAAGAAAAGCAGTCGTGATCATCAGCCCTGTATCCTACAGCATAAACAATAGTAATTGACTAAAGGAGAGACATTCACTACTAAGCCATGTTCAACCACAACATGATGGATAGATCTACAATACCAAAGGACAACCTTGGATGTAACAAGGGTAGGAGAAAATCAGCATACCTCCACAATGAACCCCTTTAAAATGCGATGAAAGAAGGAACCCTTGTAGTGGAGTGGCTTCCCAGTTTTTGAACCAACACCCTTTTCTCCTGAACAAAGAAAATATTAAATGAGAAAAGGGCAAGCCTATATAATAAAATCAAAATAAATTAGCTTGACCGAGGGCAGTTGCAATTAGTCAGACTGCAATTGTTGAATGAAGGAGTTTTTACAAGAGAGGCAGATCAAATTATCACCTGTACATAATGCACGAAAATTTTCTGCAGTCTTGGGAGCCATATCATAGAATAGCTGTAGGGACCAAATAATGCATTAGGTTGCATTTCTACTTGCTCTCCAAGTCAGAGAAGTTGCAAAAAGAGGGTGTTGTATCGTGTATCATGAGAATTACAATAATTCAAATATATTAAAAAGAAAAAATGTACCTCAAAAACCATCCTTTCGGCAGGGTCCCCATCTATAGAGACATCCATAAAAACCAGGGGATTCTTCTTCTTCGCCATTGTCTTTCTTTTACCAATCAAAATTCAAGCCAACATAACTCCTAAAGCCACAAATGTCAGAAAAGAAACACTAATCAATTATTGCTTTAAACTAACATGGCATCTTAAACAAACATTGCACAGGCACATATCATATTAAAGGGGCAACCCTTCACGTTTAAAAAACAAAAAGTTCCTATTAAGTTGTGCGTTCATAAGTGGTTCCAGCTGAGCAATGGTAAGAGGAAATTATGGGTATATATGCTCAAGAGCAATTGCCGCAACAGAAGATTGTACTGTGGCATTATCCGTAAGCTATGTTTGGTAAGAGTTACAGCCTCAATTTTCTTCTCGTGTTACAAGTAAACCTGCGTACACTAACAGTTCAGTAACTACAAGCCACGATGAAATAGGGCGTCGACAAGTTATTCAGTAGAGTGGATTCAGTCTCACGCACTACATCTAGCTACCAAACCAAGCCCTGAAGATGGAGATATCCAAAAAGAATAGCACTAAAGTTCACTTAACACTTCGATAGGTTAAAAACTCGGGCCATCAGATCACCAGTGAATCACCGTATTCCACACCAAGTCCACCGCCAAGGAAGGCGCTCAGTATTAAATAACTTTGATTGAATTAACACGAAATATATTCTCATCAGATTAAGCTGGAAAACTAAAACCCTATCTACACATTTCGGGAGAAACCCAGAGTACGCAACATGTTGCATGATTAATCCGCCGAGATTGGTATGAAAGGCTTATGAATACACTCATGGATAGGTGCGAACAACATTAACTAAAACCTGATATAATGGATATAATGCTAAGACTAAAGTGCGCCTACATGGATGAACAGATAGATCAGTGTCAACCATGGGTTAGTGAAAACTGCTAGACCTTTCCAAAAACCAACGAACTAAAGAAAACCGATTGAGCTGCTCACCCGAGAAACGCAGACCCACGAATCGCATTGAGTAGATGAGAAGCACGAAGCAGTTTGCCGGAAACCTAGGTTTGCATATAAGGGTCTAGCTGCTTCCACTGGAGCCGTAAGTTACCGAATTGTCCCTGGTCATGGTGGAGAAAGACAGCCATGCCCCTTGAGCCAACCTCATTGGGTCGAGTCTTTTAAGGACGGCGCATCTAATTTTCTCAAACCTTCTTTTGCTGATTCGCGTTTCCTAATTCGACACCGGATTTGCCTTGCAGCAGGTCTAAAAATATAAATTAAAATTAGGCTAAATTATATAAGCATATCATCTTCCATTGTTCTCTTTTTTTTTTTTTGACTTGAATCTTTTTTTTAAATAGGAAAACTGAATAATTTACTGTTTAAAACAGTATTACAAAACACTTAAAAAAAAAACAGGAGACCTACTGTTAATCTCCTAAATCTTGGCTTGAATCTTCTATTGATCTATAAACTTTCAAAAAGTAACTTTACATTATTAATTAAAGATTAGTTTTGAGATGATTTAGAGCTTTTTTTTTGTTTTTTGCCAACGGATGATTTAGAACTTACTTCTCAATATGGTTGACAGTTTAAAAAAAAAAATCACACCCTTCTCAGTCATCACTATCCAAATCCCACCCCCGCAAACCTCATCAAAAAAAATTATTTAGTACATGATTTACAAATAAAATTTCATCCTACACTAATTTCTGAAAAACTTTATATGCTAAATAAAACATATCAACTGCAGAGCCTTGAGTCTAGTGGCACAGAATGTACCCTTTGTAGTAGAAGACATGGGATTCGATCCCTGCCACCTTAGGCATACTGCCTCCATCTAATTTAAAAAAAATAAATAAATAAAACATATCAATAATTCTTAAAAGAAATATCTATTATTAGTCCTTAGAATAATACCATTAATAATTTGTTTCAATACCCAATTCTCCCTTGTTCATTCTCATAAAAAAATGATTTTCAATTATAGCAACAAATGCATATCATATCACTTATCATAAACATTTTTTCCTCGCTTTGTGGATAAACATTGTGATTTTAAATTAGCTTTAATTGTTAAGTGTTAATATATTTTTCATCAATGAATATAAAAATTTTATCGTTGAATTAAGGGAGAATTTCATTTAAATACCTTTTCAATTTTAAATTCTTAAATAAGTGATTTTTCATAAAATTAAGTTGTTAATTGCATCACAATTTTGAATAATCATATTACTCTTACAGGTAGCAAAACTGATATAAGATTTTAAAACCCAAATGATATTTATATGGAATTCTCCCTTAAATTAATTTATTCCATCCATTTTTATCCATCACTTCTTGGTATTTATAATTCATTCGTTTTATGTTATTTGTGTATTAACCAATGAATATAAAAATTTCCTTCTTGAATTATTGTTCACAACTTCCAATTAAAAGTTGTCATTAACCAAGTGAAGGCATCAACTTCACAATTTTTTCTTTTGAATAGCTAAAAGCCTAGAGGCTGAGATTTTAACCCCTGACTGTATGGAGAGAAAATAAGACAAGAAAGAAAACTAAATACAAAATATGAGGATAAATGGGTGTTCCATTTCTCGATTTGTGTGTGTCATCCTTACTTAGGCGGATGGAGATTCTCTCATCTACCTTTCCATCATTTTCCCCTCATTTACCCCATTAATTACCATTATATTAAGATCTAATGGTCCAAATTTTATGTTTTGCACAAATATTATTAAAATTTTATATAATACATATGAATAAATTTAACCTGCTAAAATATGATATGAACTTGATAAAAAAATGATCTAAACTTTATAAAAAAAAATGATATGAAAAGCTCACAACTGTAGTTGGAAAATAGTGAAAAAATATATTTTAGAATAATATATAAATTTATTTATATAAATATTTATGTATTTTTTGAATTTATTTATGTATTTCTTATATAATAATATTTGTATAAAACATTAAATCCGGGCCATTAGATCTTAATCTAATGGTGATGGATGAGGTAAAGGAGGGAAAAAGGATAGGAAGGTAAATGAGAGAATCTCCTTCCTGCATAGGCACTATGCAAGAGAAATAACCATTGCCTTTTGCAACGGTCTCTTGTCGGAATAAGATTTCAAAGCTACTAGAGAGAGTTAGGATGAGAGGGCGAAGCAAAGAAAGGAATAACAAGAGAATTAGAGAGAGATCCCCAATGATCCTGAGTAAGGGAGCTTCATGGAAACCTCCTGATGAGCCCTTAGTGGATTAGAGGCTGACTGGAGAAGAGTCTGAGTATGTTCCAAGCACAAAAGAGAATGAAGTTAATGGGTCTTTAAACTAAAAATCTCCTAAAACAAAGGCATTACTGGATAGCATGAAGAGCGATAGAGGCAAAGAAAAATCTCCATGGATGGAAAGGGTCATTTACAAGTAAGGAAACTCTAGCCCAAAGAGATAAGGCGTGGGTGCATGAAGAAGAAGTCCAGGTGACAAAGCCAATTGTTCCTTCTTATAGAGAAATATTTAAGCCAAAGATGGCTAAGGAAAGTGGGAGAAATTTAAAGGAGATATCAGACAAACCATGGGTGAAAACCTTTATGTAAAGATGAAGGGATGATGATGCAAGGTGTTAATTATGACTGATACAAACACTGGACCCTTATTGAATTTACTGAGAAGGAAAAGAAGCTTGAGAAGAAATGAAAAAACTCCTTGATCATCAAGCTACTAGGAGGCACCATTAACTACATGACATTGAGATGGAAGCTTCAACCTATGTAGGAGAGAGCTGGCAAAGTGGACCTCTCAAACATATGCCATAGCTACATGATTACTGCTTTCTAAGATAGAGAATATTATTTCTTTGCACTTGAGGGCGGACCTTGGTTGATTCAAAATCATTACCTCCCAATTTAGACATGAAAATGCAACTTTAATCCTTTGAATGAAAAGATCCAGAGAGTAGCTATGTAGGTTAGATTACAAGGTCTACCTGGAGATTATTACGATAGAAAATTCTTCTACAATCTTGGTAACAAGATAGGAAGGGCTATTAGGGTAGATGAAATGACCCTCTTGAGAGCAAGGACTACATATGCAAGAATGTGTGTGGAAATAGATCTAAATGCACCTTTACTCCTTTCTTATTAAGTGGATGGTAATAAACTCAAGATTGAATATAAAGGGCTACATCTAATTTGTTTCTCCTATAGTAAATTTGGACATGCCTCGAAACACCACCCCTTGAAAGTTAGCTCAGCCTGTTAATGCTACGTTGAAGCCAAATGAGGTACGAACCACAACTATGACAACAAAAAAAGATTGTGATAAGGAAGAGCAAATAGAAAACACTTTTAAAGATTATTGGTGGTTCGTAACTTAAGATGCTATAGGAAACCTACATGTTAGGAATTAATATCTCTGTAAATAATGTAATTAGTGATATATGACAGTACAGACAATTTTGGTATAGTACTACTGTACATATTGTACTGCCCATACACGTGTAAAGTTTCTACTCGTTAGTATAAGAATATTTGCTGCTGTAATAACAACTTTCTGTTATGAGGATATTATATAAACAAAGGCATGTGCAATGGATTGTTTGCTACAGTGCATTTCATCATATTTCTATAATCTTTTTCTCTGATTTCTTTCTTGGTATCAGAGCAGAGAATGTCATCTTCTGCTTTTGT
>JBAGKO010000013.1:21574981-21589338 GCA_037177275.1 Acacia concinna
TTAGCATGGCTTTTTTTTTTTTTTTGAGTGGAAAGGGAAGTTGTCATTGCTAAATTAACTGTACAAGTACAAAATTGTTAAGGTAGGATGTCTAGCGTGCATCTTTCAGTGGCCAAAATGCGGTGACTCCGAACTTCCCAGAACTTCCAAAGAGTGATGCAAAATCCTGTCTTCCAGGTGTCATCTAATGTTTCTCTTCAGCCACTCCATGAGCCAATTGGAAATATCCTCTCCAAAATAATCAGGACACATGTCTTGTGGGAGAATTTTCTTTAAACAGTTTAAACATCAAATTTAAATCATTTCCTCATTCATGGAGTAGAAAAACACATTCGCTCACTAGTGTATGTTTATATTATATGTATGCTGCTATTTAAAAGTGTTTCTTCGGTTGAGGAAATAGACAGAAAAATTAAGAAAAAGAATTGATATTCTCTTTGAATATCTGGACTCTATCGCTTCTTTACTTTTTTTCTTTTTTTGGGCTTCCTAGCTGATATTGATTGCAAGAATTCTTTTAATCCACCATTTTCATAAGAATAAAACTGACGATGGTAGACTGGTGGGGCAGGGCCAAATTTTTCCAGCAGAGTTCAGCCAAAACTTGCATAACCTTGATGTATTTTTGAAAATGCCAGATATAGGCAGTCATGTTATTTTAAAAATAAATGGTTCAGATATAATATAAAAGGTTGATGATGTGGTACACTATGAGTCCTTCAATGATTTGGACGATCATGATGAGAGATTCCGAGGGACACTTAGAAACACGCTTCTGAGAAGTTCTACTTCTCTTGGATTTTACACACTCAAAGATTATCTTCCTGGGTTAATTAATGCTTGTTATTTTGCATTATGTCTTTCATTCTCACTTGCTAACTTGTTACTGGTCAGTTATGGTTATATATTGCAGATGCTGGGAGTTCTTTCTGCTGCTCCTACTTTTCTACGCTGCTTGGGTTTGTCCATTTGAATTTGTATTCCTTATTAAATCTAAGGGTCCTAATGCCATAACTGATAATGTTGTCAACGGCTTTTCTGCCATTGACATTGTTCTAACCTTTTTTGTTGCCTATATCGACAAAAGTTCTAATATGTTTATCGACAACCCGAAATTGATTGCACTGAGATACGCCAAAACCTGGTTATTCTTTGATGTCATCTCTACCATCCCTTTTGAACTTGCTTGTAAAGTATTGGCCACACCTCTTCAGGAATATGGGCTCTTTAACATGTTGCGTCTTTGGCGCCTCCGTAGAGTTAGTGTTTTTTTTTAAGGCATTGTGACGTATTTTATTTTAGGGCAATTGCTTTGTTTTTGCAAATTAAACCATTTTGACTTGTATTATGACTGATAATGTATCCCCTGCCCTCTTTCTTCAATGTATCAGATTAGAAAAGGACAGTAGTTTTAACTACTTCTGGGTTCGCTTTCCAAAGCTATTATGCGTATTTGCTGCGCGGTTATTTAATGTCAAATTTAGTTTCATACTTAAAACTGCCACTGAGACAAATCCATCTTATGTCATGATAAACATTGTGATTTTTATGTCATGATTTGCAGCAAGAAAACCAAAAAAGCATGCTGCTATATGTCACAATTCGAACCAGGAACTGTGTGAGTATATTGTGTCATATTGTTTTATTGTTCACAACTACGGCATGTTAACTTCTTATTTTAAGAGGTTTATTAATTTATTAATAATTATAGTTTTTAATTTACTTCTCAGAGAGCCACTGATAGAGCAGCCACCAGTTTTGCTCAATCTCCTGTACACTTGCAAGAGGAGATGACTGCTGATTTGTTTATGAAGCCTAAAATAGATCTAGAAAAACTGCAGCATCAAAAGCATTCTCTTCCAAAAGCGATTCGATCTAGCATATCACACCACATCTTCTTTTCAATTGTTGACAAAGTTTACTTATTTCATGGCGTGTCCAATAACCTACTTCTTCAATTGGTAATATTTGTTTGTCATTGAATGCGAAAACAATAAAAATCTTTCTTAGGCTACAAAACAATAAACTTGCTTTCATAGTCAAGAAGATTTACATTTTGTTGACTAATATATTTCTCCCGGACTATACAAATATGTAATGCATATACCTAAGACAATAATTTATATGCATGCTTCTTGTTTTTTCTTTTTGTCTTTTGGATGCTCTATAGATCACCTGACATGTATGTCTTGGACTTTTTAAAGGTTGCAGAAATGAAACTTGACCACTTTTCTCCAATGGAAGATGTTATTTTACAGTGCGAAGACTCAACAGACTTATATATATTAGTTTCAGGCGCAGCTGTAAGATATTACATTTTCTTATATATATTGTCCTTTGGCCTATCATTATTTTATTTATTTTTTGATTGGCATGTAGAGAACATTTTTAACACTGGATTTGACGACTTTGTGCTAGGAGTTATAAAGGAGTATGTAGAGGGTTCTATATGGGTTTTAAGTATACCTGTATCTAATAGTCAACCATGTCAAATTACTCCAACTAATTGCTTCAAATGAAATTAATGAACACAAGTGTAATAAGAAGATTATATTATGATTTTGGCTAGCTAGCTTATCACTCTATTTAGGCAGTCAACCTTCACTTAATAGTATTTCTTTAAATAATTTGTCTCACTTTAACTGCAAACAAATTACAATATTCTTGTGACCCGCAGGAACTCATGGTATAGAACAGACAAGTTTATTTGAACAAGAGTTTCTGTGAATCACTAACTCTCAATGCATTGCTTTTATGATAATGATACTTGTCATAATAGCTAACAATTCTTGTTGTATGCAATTATTGCAGGTTGTTGGTGAGGCAAAGGTAGGAGATATACTTGGAGAGATAGGCGTGCTATGTTTCAAGCCACAGTTCTTCACAATTCGAACCAAACAATTGTGCCAATTTTTACGTCTGAATCACACCAAATTTGGCTCATTTGAATGTTGTAGATTGGACAACAATTACAAGTAATTTTCTTCAGGTATATAATATTTAAACCAACTATTCACATGTTTTGTTTTTATTATTTAGTTTTTAAAATTTTTAAATATGGACACTCCTCTAATTACCTTACATCTACACGAGTTGGTTTTTGATTTTTTTTCCCTGCTCAAAGACAATAGACTGCATAACATGCTGCTGATGCTCTACTTTCATAACCTAAGTTGTATCGGTTTTGGAGCCGTTTTCACAATTTTTGCAAAGGTTTTCTCTCCTTTGGTGTGGACAATAGCTATTATTAGACCTTTTCTTGGCCATTCTCCTAGCATCCAATTTGGAAGATTGAAACATAACTTTGCTTGCGCCTCAAAATGTCTTGCTGGCTTCTCTTAGTGAACATGATAGTTACTTTAATATTATAAAAATCAAGTCATTGGGTCGAAAAGTGCTGGAAGATATTTTGGTGTATGTTATAGTGATTTTCACTATAAACTCTCACAGCATTTGAAGGAATCAAGTGATCCATTGATGGAGAGAGTTCTCGTAGAAACAGATGCCATAGTTGTTTGGGGCAAAGTGGATTTGTCTATCAATCTATGCTTTGCTGCAAACAAATACTATGATCTATTGTTGCATCAACTGCTAATGAGTGGCTCAAATCCTAATGAAGCAGATGAAAATGGAAGGACACACCACTGGTTAGCAGCATAATTTGTTTAATTTCTTTATCCTCTATGCTTGTATAAGCATATGTATATGTGTAACAGGTCTATTGTAGAAACTTATTGATTTACTGTCTTCTTAAATAGCTTATTGCCACATCTAGAGGTAACCAGGAGTGTGTGGTTCTACTTCTTGAATATGAAGCTAATCCTAACAAAAAAGGTACTCTTATTAGAACTAGCTTGATTTTTTTCCACTTGATCAAGCAACTTGACTCTCGTGTTTATTGTTGCTTGCTGCTCTAAATGTCTCGCCGGATTTTCTAAGTGAAAATGATAATTACTTTCATATTATAAAATTCAAGTCTTTGGGATGAAACAAACTGGATGCTTGAAGATATTTTGGTGTATGTTATAATGATTATTGCTATAAACTGTCGCAGCATTTGAAGGAATCAAGTGATCCAATGATGAGGGAAATTCTGGCAGAAACAGAGGCCATGTTTGCTCAAGGCAAAATCGATTGGGGTGTCAGTCTATGCTTTGCTGCTAATAGAGGCGATGATGTATTGGTGAGAGTTGTTGGATAGTGGCGTAGATCCAAATGAACCAGATATAGAGGGAAGGACGCCACTGGTTAGCAGCCGAATTTTGTTTAATTTTTTTCTTTTATGACTGCATGAGCTTATGTATATACACAACAAGCCTAACCTAAAACATTACTGTCTTCTTTAACAGCATATTGCTGCATCTAGAGGCAATGAAAAGTGCGTGGTTCTGCTTCTTCGGCATCGAGCTGATCCTAACAAAAGAGGTACTGTTATTAGAACTAGTTGTAGTTTAAAGTTGCTAGAAAGATACTCTTAAGTGAATGAAATTTAGGAGAGGTCAACTATGAAATTATAAAATTTTTCATTACCATTGTAAAAGAGAGTTGTATGTTAAGGAAATCTTAAATTTCTGGGAATGTTGTTTTGCAAACACTTTTATTCAGTAAATAACTAATTGGGAAAAAAAACATCATGAAGTTGTGAATTGACGAGTCATTGATATGGTATGAAGTTGTATTCACATATATGGTAGATGGAATCATTGTTATAAATTTCTTTCAAGCCATCAAAAGTGGTTGGCATGCAATCTATGCTGTTCTCTACTACATCTCGTTAGTGATGTAACTGTGCTTTTGTGCTATTGTTTATTTTAGTAAGATCATCGGGTAGTGTTTACGACATCTCTTTCTCTGTACCTGGTGTTTTATGACAGCTTCCTTGTCTTGTGTCCAGAGAGACTAGACAGCTTCCCTCTCCTCATGTTTTCCCTTACTCCTGAACCAAAACAAGAGTAACTTCAATTATAATGGTAGTTTGCATAAAAAAGATGCAGGATGATTTAGGGCAGTGATTTATGAAAGAAAAGCTTATACAACAACAAAATTTATGCCATATTCAAACAGTAAAATTTGAACTTTTAGTAAATAGAGATTTTTCTTCCTCATTGTCTCAACAGCATTGGGATTTTTTTTCCTGTCTGCAGATTCAAATGGAAGCAATGTTGGGAGGGGATGAATTGGTGACAGAAATTCTGACTGCGAATGGCGGGAACCTATCCTGCGCCGATGTAGGGCGCTTGGCATGCTGTGCTGTGGAGCAAAACAACTTGGTGCTGCTCAAAGAATTTGTAAGATGTGGTCGTGATGTGACGCAGCCAAGAAGCAGTGGCAGAACAGCACTTCACACGGCAGTAAATGTTGGAAACATTGAGATAGTGAGGTTGCTTTTGCAGCAAGGAGCAGCATTGATAAGCCAGACTCCGATGGACAGACTCCCCACACTTTGGCAATTCGACGAGGCCAAAGAAACATCATACAGTTATTTAAGGATAAAGAAATCCCCCAACGACGAGTCATACCAAGTCGCTAAGAGAATCAACAATTGGGAGCACGTCTGCCACTATTGGCTATGGTATATATGCCTTCATTAACTTAATTAATCAACGTCTGTTTCAATAAGAAATGGTTATTTTCCATACCCAAAAATGATCAAATCTTTGAGGAGTTAAAAACCTCTTTCAATGATTTTTCTTTTTGGGATTGGAGTTAAATAGAAACTGCACATGATGGATTTTCAACTTATAACGAAATAGCATAATCTATTTCCTAATTTCATATCCCATTCATTTGTTCATAATTGACATCCTGTGGGACGGTGCTCTCAACCTTTAGAATAGCATCCGCGATATTAATAAAAGTATTCATATTTCTCAGGTTTGAATACCAAAAATGAAATATGAAATACTGAAAAATAAAACGGGAAAAAAAAAGATAATAGAAAGTAGAATAAATAGCTAGTATAATGCACAGTGAGAATTAAAATAAAAAATGCAAGTCAAGTTCTTAGTAGACCAGCTCAAGTCAATTTATTTGATGAGCTGACATTTAAACGCATTGGCCTAATACAGTAATACGAGTACCAAAAATATTTATAGATAATCCTAACTCGCCAAAAGTCACAATCTCCACCGAACTTCTTTCCCAACTTTGCGGCCAAGCAATGACATCTTGATCTCCTTTTTCCTTCTAAAGGAATTCACTCTCAAAAACTCATCCGAGATTATAAATTCTTTCACCCTTTCTATATTTCCACTCTCATTCGATGTTTGCTTTCGAATTTTCATACTCCAGAGCAGGCCATCATCTTCAACTTTGATTGGCTACACAATAATCTTGAGTATTGCTCTCTATAGAATCATATCATATACTCTGCTTATATCACAACCCCAACAAACCCCTGCAGAACATTATACCTGTTCAAAATCAAAACCAAGTCATATTTTAGCTACCAATTGACATCTTGATTTCTGAAATGCTTTTTTTCACTAGAAACTAGAAGTTAGAGCATACTGCCAATGAGCTTATCATCAGTTCATTACCTAATAATGTCTGTCTTCATTGAAGCTGTGGTTTCTACCGTTGAAGCTGTGATTTTTACCGGTGACGCTGTGGTTTCTACCGTTGAAGCTGAGGTTTCTACCGTTGAAGCTGTGGTTTCTACCGTTGAAGCTGAGGTTTCTACCGTTGAAGCTTACAGTTCTGAGTTTCACCTCTCCCCTGCTGGTTGTCATCTCATCCAACATCTCAGCATCATAGATATCTTCAGAACTTTTATCACCACCAGCATCAGGCGCAGCCTTGTCCTAGATTAACAATTTCAGCTCAATGTTATACAGGTTGCATTGAAACGTGTGCACAAACAAAACAGAAAACGTCTTAACATCCTAAGTCTTGTGTAATATAATTATTCCTCTTTACTATGAAAATACATAAAAAAAAACCTACTCTTAAGAGTCAAAACCTGATCAAAACAACTTCAAAGCGAAGCATATCTTGCAACTCTAGAGGGAGAGTGTTAATGAAAGGAGGACTTACCACAAGGGATATATTACGGGAAACAAGTGGGTCACCAGCAATTTCCTCGTACCCAGAAGCATCTAGCTCCTGAAGATGGCAGGGATCAAATAACTTGGGAAGCAAATGCTCTCTTATGCATATGAGCAGGAAGAAAGGGAGTGGAAACAATATTCCAGCTATAGGGATCCATGTCACTCCCCAGCACACCGCCAGATAAACAAGCTGCAGCACTGTGAATGCAGCTATGCTCTTGAAGGGAACTGACTCCACGAATGAAGCATGAGAACCTTCCAATATTCTGCTCAACATACGGAAATCATAACATTAGGACGATGAGAGAAACTGAATATACAAGGTGGTCAGCTTTTTAAACTTGTGAAGCGACTAACTTGTATCTCCTGCTTGGAGTGATGAAGAGAAGCAGTATCCTTTCCCAGAATTGGTTTCCTGGAAGACTATCAATGGCCATGTAAGCGAAATATCCCCAAAGAACAGAGGTTGGAATCCTTTTGATGATAGGGATGCCAAAAATTGATGCCCCCACAAGGAGTGATTGCAAGGCATTGCTCAATCTCTGCTCGTTTACTCTGACTGGCAAATAGGCATCTATGTGTACCTCAGGATCAAATTTTCCCTTTTCACCATCCCCAACCTCATGTTCCGTTACAGCCTCCTTTAAAGTCTCCAACTCCTTATCCTACACCATGTTTAAAACCTTGTTTACATAACTTCAAAGCATGCTCACAATTTATAGGTCTATGACACTTACTGTAGGGGCTGTGTCCATTTCTATGAACACTGCCTGCATCTTTCCATATAACTCAGATGTGCTCCTTTGGTACTTAATGCATTCTTTGGCGCTCTGCACCACCTTCTTTCGGATCAACTGCACATTGGGTTATTTCTTATGAGAAAAATCAGATAATTTATTGCAAGTTGAGAAGCTAGAGAAGCAATCGTCCATAAAAGGTTCTTGCCTGCCTCTTAAGAACCGCCAGACTTTTCGTATGCATTGGTGACTGAGGAAGGACTCCATTTGATGGAGGAAGACCAAGAAGACCACAAATAAGGGTCTAGAGAGCATAAAATATAGATATCACCATCAGTCAAGTTCTTGAATTCATAGAGCAGAAAAGCAAGCATTTTAGGCAAAATAACATACCAAAATTCCGAGCAAAAGCATATCATAGTGGTAGGCTGATGGCTTTTGAAGGTTGAACTCCTTCTGTTGAGCCATCTGGGAGGCTACACTGTGATCAAAGAAGTACAACCCCGCTATCATCACAGCTGGAACAATTGCAGCAAAAATGTAAACCACGGGAACCTTCCCCATATCCTGCATTTTGTAGCTAACTGTCAGATCGTTTCCATATTGTAATCACAACTTAATACAACACGAACATGCATGTATACAACAATACCTTCACAACAGTCCAGTGGTAGAGAGACACAGATTCCCAAGGAAGGGGACAATACAGCCTTCTAGGAACTCCATCTGGTAATTTGTTTGGTACAAGATAAGATAACAGAGTCCATAAAACAACCATCAATGGAACTCCATAATCTGCGATGAGACCTCGTTGCCATCCTGCATTTGATGCAACAATGATGATATCACAATAATCGAAACTAAAATTATGGCTAACAAAGAAAAGCATTTTGTCTATGGTCTCTTATGTGGTCCCTATTTATATATCATTTAATGTACCAGTTCCATATCGCCATGATCTTGCTCTTCTACTTTTTATGGCGGTGATAAGTAACCCAAAAGTAAAAATGGTGGCAAGCAATCCATTTGTATACAGCCATTGGAATTGAAATTCCTGCGCAGATGGATCTATACCCTTGGGAACACCAAACTCGCCTATTAGTCCCTGTGGTTCAATTTCAAACCATTGAGAGCTTGATTTCTGATACGCCAAATTTTAAATCTATTTCACCACAAATGAAAACACAATACCTTTATAGCTTGCTGAAAGAATAGGACGGTGATTAACATGCCAAATAATTCCCCAGCAATTCTAGTAAACCTAGCGATAACTGAGCAAGCATTGAAAATTGCAAACAGAATCAACATGAGTCCAGTCCAGACGCAGACCCTGCAAAGAATACACATTTAGGAGCAAAATTTATGAGATCAAAGCATCTAAGTATTGTAAAGAATAAGGAAGACAGTGGCAGAACAGAGTTAAGTCTCATACCAACCGGCCCAAGCCAGAAACAAAGTAGCACCCAACTCTGGCCTCTTTTTGCAAAACTGGTACAGATAACCATACATTATAATAGTGGGTTCAGCAACCCCCAAAATCAACAAAGGCTGTCCACCAAATATGGAGTGGATAATTCCGCAAATAGCAGTTGATGCTAATGTTTCCACAGCGCTCAAGCTTCCGTCTGCCAAAAAAATGTTATTCAATTTTGAAACTCAGTAGTTGATACTTCTTAACATAACATACACCAAAAGATTAAAAGACATAGACTAAAAAGGTTGTTTACCTGTATCCTTATTAAGTTGTTCTCCAAAGGCAATGACAGGGAGAGCAGAAGCGAAGAACATGTAGAAAGTTGGAGCCAATATCCTGGCACAAGTGACAACAGAAAATCAGAACTGCGTAAACTCAAAAAGGAAGAAAATAGGCGTGCGATGTCATAAATGAGGATTACTTTACTCCAGAACAGAATGCGCCAATCCAATCTTGTTTATAGCAAGCAGCTCTTCCTTTGACATCATGAACAATGCCGTGAAATGGCCCATCCTTGATTGCCATAGCTGATGCGAAAAATGAAGCAGAGATCAGACGATAAACAAGGTTACATAAATGCAAAGCAGAAGATGTGAACATGAATCCAAGTGCGCAAAGACCCATAGCATACAGAGGGTGAGAAACAGGAGCAAAATGTAACCAGGGGGGGCTAGATTTCAAAATTACGGCGACGCTACTCACCAGAAATCCTTCAGCAAGTGGAGAAATACAGAAAAAGCTTTTTTGGTGGAATGTTGTTTTTCGGAACTTGGGACTTCAATAGCGGCGGATTAAGCAAACACGAACTAAAGTGTCATGGAATGCAGGTATGTGAAGATTAAGTTGAAGGGCTAACAGTGCAGATTGAGCACAGAGACAGATGAAGAGAGTAGATAGAAGATATTTGAGGGAAGGAGTGGTGGTGGAGATAGTAGGGGTGGGGAAGAATTTGAACACCGAAATCTAAAGTCGCAATAATAATGGTGAATAATAATAATAATAATAATAATAATGGTGCAGGAGAGATTCGTCAGGGATTTCTAGGGGAGATGTAAAGCGCGTGGGTCCCTAACGACGAGAAGGAAGAAGACTTGTTTTGAAGGGTGAACCGAGAACTGACACGTAGGGTGTGTCCGTAGTAGCGCCTACAACGTTACGAGTAATCCAAATGATAATCGTAGGTTTACACCTAAAAGGTGCTCCATTTATGCGACACGTGTCAAAGAGGAGCATGAATGAGTGAATGAATGAACATGGGAATTGGGAAAACGACTACTTGTTTTGACCACTTTGACTCTCGTGCTTGCCGTGTGCTGTGACCGAATGCGCAAGTGAACCAGCCGGGCAACCACAAAAAACGAAAAACGTTTGTTTGTTTTGTGATGATTCATTGAATGATTTAATTGTGAATAAAATATGGACTTGTCTTGTGTTGTGCGAACTTTACAGGTTGGGGCAGCCAATTTGACAGCCTTCCCTCTGCCCCACTTCTCTCCTCAATTACCGTATGTGCCTTTGTCCCCTTGCATCATCTTTTTCAACCATTGTCCCACGCCATCATCACATTCATCATGCACTTAATTACTGCTCCGGTTCAGAATACCCTCTCACTTTAATCGAGTGCTTCTAAAATAATAGTTTAATATATAATATAAGTTATTTATAAAATAATTAATATTTATTTTACCTTTAATTAATATCTATTTCTAATTTGCTCGTTTATTAAATTTTGAAACACATTTTTTAATTTGTGTACCAGAAGAAATATAGCTTGCTTTAATCAATTCGTGATACTAAAAAAATGATAGTTAATTTATTAAATTTATTTTAAATTGGAGAAAATTTACAACTTTATCGATATAAAGTGAGTTTAGAGAGAGAGGGAGAGTCTCATTTTAACATTGATTATAGGGGCAAAATTGATAAAAAGTTATGTGACTGAGTGACCATTTAAGTAAATGGGAGAATAAGTGACTTATTTTAAATGACTTGTATTTGGATTGGGGTAGGAAAAGTGACTTATTGAGAATAGAAAAATTGACTTGTGTTTAAATTGAGAGTAGAAAAAGTAATTTATTAAAAGTGAAAAAGTTATTTCTTTTTTCCATAATCAATTCTCTCAGCCTTTTGTTAAGCCATTTATTTAAATAAATTCTTTATTGTTTTTTAAACGGTTGTCAAACACCAATAAATGACTTATAGCTTTTAAAAAAAAAGCTGATGCTACTTTAAGCCACCCACCGCCCTTACCAAACCGAGCCTTACATTATGAACCTAGTCATCCTTCCAACTTCCTCCAAAACTACAACGTAAACAAAATGGGTGAGGATGATATGTACCTAAGCCAGCGTGGCCTAATGGACTTGCCTTTCTTGGCATAACAGTGTAAACTAGTACGTACTTCATTACAGCCTAGCTAGAGATCGAAGGCAAAAAAAATAAAAAAGCCTAGCTAGGGATCCAAATCAATGAATGCATGCTGAGTTGTGATTTGTCCCTACGTGTGAGGCCTGATTAAGATTTCAGCAGAAACACAATTGAAACTTGCTGCTAATCATCATTGACGTGGTAGGTGTGAATAATCATTAAACATTTTAGCTGTAGTAGGTGCCTTTCATATATATCATGCTGTGATGTTAATAAAAGAGGGTCCAAATTAAAGTCTTGAACTGATTAAGTTAGGTTAAGTAATCAGGGATGATGAAGCGAAGGTGAGCTCTCAAATTACAGTGTTTCGGTATATATCATGTTAGGCGAAGGTTACATCAAAACCCAAACGATAGAATATATATATATACTACCTCCGGTCCTAAATATAAGACCTATTATATATATATATATGGACTTTTGGAGGGACCATATATATATCAGAAGCTTACCCCATAAGTCCTGCAATTTTCTATGGATGATCAACATCGTCAAGCAACCAGCTAAAAGATATGCTGAGCTGGCACGTGAAAAAGGGTTGAGATCGGATAGGCAAGGCGATGAAAATATCTAAGGCCTAATCAAACTTCATTATTGCGTGCCTGGTAACCATTGATATATATAGAGAGAGGTATAGAGACAGTCAGGTCATAAATAAAAGCAGCGGAATGGCTTTGTCTTCTATTCATTGCATCCTACTGAACCCAAGAAGAGGCCAACTTCAAGGGTTCCTTCCTTGTAAAAACAAAAAGGCCTTTCGTTTCTTCTTATATGGCCCAACCAATGAACAAGATGCACTTAGTGGTGGTAATATGGGCCAGAAGCCCACTACAGGTTCAACCTATATGAATTTGGACTCAAAAAACTCCTATCTATATGAGTTAGCCAACCCATAACCTTTGAGTTACCTGTTTGACCCGCCCAACTAGTTTTTTGTTTTTTAAAAAATAAAACTTTTTTTAAGAACAACATGTTAAATTTTTTTCCACCAACCTAAAATCCTAAACTATAAAGAAATTAACATGCATTACTAAATCATGAAATGATTATAAGCCATCAAAACTTCAAATTGAGCAAATAAAGTTTAAATATTATAAAATACAAATTGAGTATGTATAATAAGTTCGCACATTACAAAGTACAAACAAAAAATAAATTCAAAATTCATACAATCAAGTTATTGACAATCAATCAATATTAATGGTTTTCAAATTTGAAACATGATGTGAAATTGAAAGATTTTCTTGAGGTCGGTTGTTTTCCTTTTTTATAGGTAAATCTAGCACAAATAATAAAACTAAGTGAAAGCTAATATTATCTTAAATTTAAATAAGCAAATGACAATAAGATAAATGAGTAAAAAAATTATATTACTATTAATATCATCTTTTGTTGAAAAACCAAGCCTTTACTCTTAAGGGCTTTAGACATTTGCATATCTTTTTTAAAAAATGACAAAATGGGCCAAACGGCCACAGGTTGAGCCTATATAGGTTTAGACTAAAAAGACCCAAGTTAAAACTGTCCCACTTTTTCTGAATCTAACCCAACCTATTTTTCAGGTTAGACCGGTTCTGCCCACAGTTAAAACTTATGTTACTGGCTCTAAAAACACTTGTCCAGTTAAAAGGAAATGTGTATGTCGTGTGCAAAGCTGGTTCAATGTCTTATATGCTTATTTTGAATAATAATAAGAATTGCTCTTTCCCTTCCTTGTATATTTATAATTAATTATAATTACATTTTCGAATTGAAGTTCTTAATCGCTGCCGCTCTGAAAATTATAAATAACTTTTATTTGTCAAATTTGAAATGATATTTGAATATAAAAATATATATGTATATACTACTCCCAAATTTTCCTAATATGTGTTTTTTTCAAGTTACTGGCTTTGTACCTGGATTGAACCCATAGGGAAAGATTTGGGAAAGTTGTTGAGACTTCTTACTGTAAGTAGAGATGCAATTAACTTCACTTTGAGGTTGTGACAGGGATTACATATCCTTTAAATATTCTGTAATGATGTTAAACTTGTTTTCAATATGGACTGACCAGTGATAATTAGTTAGTTATTAATGTTTACAAGGATGCCCCAACTGTAGATGACCAGTTAACAAAATTTTCTCATATGTTTGATGGTAATTTTATGCTCTCTTTTGAGATAAAGAATTTCAGCTATCATTCAACAAATAATAGTAAATTTTCTAGGCAGGCTGGGTTTAATTATAAATTAGTGATTTGTCATCAAACCAAAGAAAAAGAGAGAGAGAAAGATGTTCTCTTTTTTGGTAGAAGAGAGAGAAAGATGTTGCCATACCAAAACAAAACAAAACAAAAATGGCCCAATTTTATTTTTGGCCCAATTGTTCAATTGGATTTTTTCTTTTTTTCTTTTTTTTTAATTACAAAGGCAAGCCAAAGCGATATAAAAATATAAGTCCTTAGACTACCCTACATGTTCATATGACATTAAATCACATTCCTTCCCAAAAAGGTCAACACATATAGGAGGAGATACGCCTCACTCTCCATAATCTTGATCCATCTATTATGCCATCTTGGCTAGATAATGGACACACATGAGCCCCTCTCTGTATGAATGGATAATGTCAAGATCCCAATTTGATAACTTACATCCAAGATCTCTTTATATAAAGGATGATCCAACT
>JBAGKO010000013.1:21612606-21637668 GCA_037177275.1 Acacia concinna
ATGTTTTTGAGCAAAACTTCTGATTTCCTTGCTTTATCTGGTTTCCAAACACACACTAACTTATTTAACTTTGGGAAAATTCCACTTAAATACCTCCTCAAATTCATAAAACCATTGTTGTATTACATTATAGGGAAAATTCCACTTAAATACCTCCTCAAATTCAAAAACCCCAAAAAGTTTGTTAACATTTCAAAAAGACACTGAAGTACTATAGATCAAATTGGATTATTCAAATTCGCTGACGTGAACAATAGTAGGATTCGTAAGTCTGTACTAATCACTCTTTCTCCCCCTCAAAATTTTGCTGACGTGAATAGTAATGGAAATTCGCAAGTTGAGTAATGAGATTCGCAAGTCCATGCTTATTACTTTCTCTCTCCCCCTATCAACAGTGTTCATATAACATTAACACTGACTGACACGTAGTGATAGAGGAGAGAGGGGAATCTGCCCGTAATGTAAACAATGTTAGATTTTCGTAAATTAAGTAATGAGATTTGTAAGTCGAGTAATGGAATTCATTAATTCATGATTATCACTATTCATGTCATCGAATTTAAAAAAAACTCACTTTAGTCCATAGTACCTTAGTATTTTTTTAAAATATTAACAGACTTTTTGAAATTTTGTAATTTGAGAAGGTATTTTAGTGAAATTTTCCCAACATTATATTACATTACATCTTTTTTATTTCCTTCAATCCGTAAACAAAACGGGCGCTTATAGTTTAGGCACCTGCCAAAGGCCGAGAAGGTAATTCAAATTAGGGGCACACCCACTTCCTTATAAGGACATCATCTCAATTCTCAACTATGTTCATAACAAAGTCCAGAAGCGGACCAAGGTCTGAATCGTTGGCCTTTAGCCTAAATAATTTATGGCCCAAATCAGATGATTTGGGCCATAAGTGCTAACCCTGATATAATACAGTGGGAATATATTGTTCTTATTTAAGTTAATAAAAGTTTCAAAACAAGGAATTTTCTGAAGAAAAGTGAACTCTTAATTATACCCTCTCTGTTTTACAAGTCTGGCACGAACAACTTTGTTGTCCCCTGTGAAGTTTTTTTTTTTTTGGCCAGGTCTCTTGTGAGTTTTAGTGGAAGTAATTTTGACTTACCGGATGAATTCACTCAATGAACAAATGATGTCATCATTAAATTTAAGTATAAATTTTATTGGGTAGATTTGGCATCCCATTCCATGGGATAGAGCTGCGATTAATAATGAGTGAACTGCATACATCACTAAACGTTTGTGGGAATGGAATATACTAAAATTCGCATACCAGTCAAGTAATTAAGAGCAACTTCATCCAACTAATTAAATAATAATAATATGAAGTAAATGTAGAAGGTAGGGATATAGGAAAGACAAAGCAGAGTTTTATGGAAGATGACAAGCGATGATAACAAAAAAAGAACGATATGGTTGTCTTAAACATGTAGTGCGTCACTGCTGATGTGTACTGGTATCTCTTAACACACAAAACAGAAGCAATTCCATAACTCAACACAACTAGATTCCCTTCCTCCCATGTTTGTCTTTTATATCTCCTCCTTTTTAATGGAATCACAACATAGTTAACCAACAAGTCCACATCCATTGTGCCAGAATCTTTCCTAACACGTAACTACCCACTCGAGTCGAGTCATCCTCCAAATTTCAAAATACACTGTTGTGACATCACCACTTACGTCAAAAATTGATATCTCCGTTTTAAATTTGGTTGTTTTACACCTATATAATTAACTCCAACAAAAAACAGAGGACGAGGAATAGCAAAGAAATAAAGTGGGGAGGGATTTGCTCTTTAGTATGTCGATGGACATTTGTCTCTCCTGCCCAGAATAAAAATTTGTAATAAGTATTTGTTGTTGGTATACATTTCTGTAGATATTAATTTATATGATTATATTCAGTTATTTCAGGAATACAGTGAAACGACAGAAACAAGAAGGGATGGGCAGGAATTGGACACATTACTTTGGCCTTTGGGCATTATATGAAACAAGGAGCAATATATAATCCCCACATGAATGCATTTTCTTCGCGGGCTGCAGATACTGATGCTAATACTAATAATCGCTATACAAATATAATAATAAAGGTTAATAATATACTACTACTAAGATAGTGAAAAATAAGGGATTTTTACCAAAATGTTACAAACAATAAAATTTTATACCAAAATGTCATAGGATGGAAAAAATTTACCAAAATATTGAAGTCAAAATCATTCTTCAATGAAGTTTAGAAATCGTTCACATAAATAACGATTTATTCACAATTAGAAGAGACAATGTTAGATTGAATTATATAGAAATTGTTTTTTTAGGTGGACGACACCTAAAATTCATCACCTTGAAGAATGAATTCTTAACAATAACACATTCTTTCTCATAATAAATGTAATTATCACACAATAATTTTTTCTTGCTAGAAACATAGTGACTGTTGAATAATTATTACTCCTTTCAATCATAATTATAAGATATAATTAACTTATTTTTTAGAAGTTAAGGAAGTAAAATAAATTATTTAATCATATCCTATGTTGTGTTTTATTACATTATATATTAGTTCATAAGTCAAACAAAATAGTTTGAAGAAAAAAGATAAATTTTAATGTTTTAAAATAATGTAATTAACTTTATTAAAATTATTCAAAAAAGTTAAATGATTCTTAGAATTAGACCAGAGGTAGTATTATAATGGGAAAATTGTAAAGAGGTCCCGAGCAAGGGAATATACATTAAAGAAGTCTCGAGATAGAAAAAAATTATTATCAAGTTCCAATTAACAACCTCATATATTCCTATGGGATTGCCATTAACAACTCCTGGAGCGCCATTAACAACTCTACGAGACCTAATAATAATTGTTTTCTACCTCTGGACCTTTTTGACATAAATTCCTTTACTCGAAACCTCAATGCAATTTTCCCTATTATAATTATGAGTACATAATAATAATAATTACATAATCATACTAATAATTCTTACAAAAGTAAGATAAAGAGTACATAAATAAAATAAATCAACCTTGATGGTAGTGACTTCTTATATCAACTATAGTTCTTTCCGCATGCAGCGTGGTTGTTATTGTTGTTGGATATCAACTTCTTGAGATTCAAGCGTCTCATTTATTTGTGTACTTGATGTATTTAAATCAAACCATAGTGATTCATTTAAACAAATAGACTATATCTATAAGTGGCAAATGTTTCATTTGATGGCCAATTATACTTAAAAGTAGAAGTATTGTATTTAGCCGAAAATAATGCATAATGCGAATGATTGAAATTGAGTAGGATGGGTGAGCTAGGAGCAAATAATAAAGGTGATATGTAACGAGGTTCATTTTGTGTAGGGTTAAAAGAGGTGAAATAGGATGACGACATCGCTGACGCGTAATGAAGTTGACTAAAATTTAGATGCTCTTATTCCATAACATGTTCATTTTTTAACAATTCTCCATATATTCATTAATTTCATATGAGTACGAAAGCCCAGGAATTCAATAAAACAAACTATGACGATCATCAGGAAGATAGAAACAAAGAAAAATCCTCTACTCCCAAACAAATCCCAAAAAATGAGCACTAGTGTGCACAATATCCCTTTTTCCCTCAAATTTTCACTAAAATATTTGCTAAAATAAATCAAAAAATATAAAAAACTAAAAAAAACTGGTTGTTTACTATATATTTATTTATTTCATACCTTTAAAGTACTTTACAACTTTAAACTTCAAAAGTTATTTATAAATATCATAATACAAAGTTTATAGAGACAAAACCACATACTTAAAGAATAAAGTTTAAATTAAAATCTTAAAAATTTATAATTGACATGTATTAACATATAATATAGGATAATACTTACCGTTAAAATAAAAGACACATTTTATGATTTTTCAACTTGTTCCACTTAATACTGAGCACCTAAAAATAAAATAAATAACAAAATAATAGTTATTAAGGGAAACATAAATAAGATTAGCAAATTAAGAAATAGAACTAGAGAAATAACTTACAACAATAATAAGAATAGTCAAACTTGAAACATCAAAGAGCAAGAAGGAAGAGGAAATTACAACAATGATAAGAATAGTCAAACTTGAAACATCAAAGAGCAAGAAGGAAGAGGAAAGAACTGAAAAGATGGAAGAATGGAGAGGAATGCAGGAATGGATTATAAGAAAACTGGGGAAGCTTCAACAAAAATATAAAGCCCCCTCCTTATTGTGCAGCCACGGGTTTGCATGTTGGGAGCGCATGAAATGACAATTCTGAAGCACTAGGAAGGAGGAGGATTGGGAAGAGAGAATGAATTATATGAGAAATGGAGAAGCTTCATCAAAAATATAAAGCCCCCTCCTTACTGTGCAGCCACGGGTTTGCATCTGGGGAGCGCATGAAATAACAATTATAAAGCATTGTGAAGGAGGAACACTGGGATATGGGAAGATTTGATTAGATTAAAAAGTTAAGGATAAAAGGGTAAAACTGTTTTAGAAGTATTGCCTTGGAAGTCTTATAAGAGGCAATTTTGTTCTTGCTGTTAGTTAATTGTTAAATAATTAAATATATTAAGCTGACAGTTCATATGTTATCCATTTAATTTTTATTTAAGTGAAAATATGTCCTGAAAATTTTAAATCGGTTAATTTTGATCAAATATGTTGAATTGGCACTCCACATTTCATCCAGCTTATTTCCATTAAGGTGTAAATTTGTCTCAGAAGTCCATATGTAATATAATCTATCTTTTTTAAAAATTAAATTTAAAAGTTCCGGTATAAATGACATGTGGATAGCTAGCTGAACAAATTAGTCAACGAACGGTCAACGAACTGCAGGAGTAAAATTACCTTTTGAAATTTCAGGGTAAAATTGCTCCTTATGAGACTTTCAAAGTAAAATTATCCTTAAAGTAATACTTCTAAGATAATTTTGCTCTTTTATCTAAAAGTTAACTAAGATGGTTAATATGAAAAGTATTTTTTAAAATATTATGATAATCTTTTTTAATTTTTTTACTTCCTTTCCTTCTTGATTATCTTTAAGGGAGTATCAATAAAAATAAATTATGACAAGATTACAAATATGAGAAAATGTTTTATATTTAGATTAAGATAAACCCTTCTTTCTTTCTTTCTTTTTTGGGTAACTTAAGATAAACCCTTCAATTATTCTTGTTTTGAGGTTATGGAAAAAGGATATTGAGCTAATTTTAAAATAAACAAATTAAGCTTGCATAAGGGCTGACTTCATCGCCAATTATTCAAATTGACCCAAAAATTGATTATTTAATAACAATAATAACAACCTGTATTATTTTGTATGCTAGTGCTGATACTACATAAGATATATACCGAAGTCTCCACCGGGAAAATAAAAAAAATGAAAGAACGTCATATGGTACTACTTTAATTAGAGAAATTAAAATAATGAGACAGATTGGATTCAAATCAGAGTCACAGAGGCGGTTTGATTTGGTGCCTGGGCCTGTTGCTTGTAGGCACAATGAAAAGACACGTACTACACGCATATATCGATGTGACCCGGAAACCCGACATATCGAGTTGTGTGGATCTGGGTCAGAGCTCGAGCGCAGCCATGGCCACCCAAATCCCCGTACATCCGCACCAGAAGATCTGTCGGTGTCAGCCCTCCGTCCCAATATTTGCACTTTTATTGCAATTAAAATTATTATTTCAAGAATAATTTTTAATTTATGAAGAAATTGTTCACACAAAAAACTAGTTTTAGTCTGACAAAACATCAAAAAGTTTACATGAATGATATCTGTGACTTTTTCTTTAAATAATCAAATAGGCTGTTAGGAATATTCTTCATACAAGAGTTGCCAACTTATTCTATATAAATAGATATTACATTAATGATTAAATAGCGTATAAAATTATAGATCACACTTACATCAAGTTCCTTATATCCATTTTATCAGGTTCTTCAGCAGCATGTGAGGGTGTGTCCTATTTATTGTATTTGAATTTATAATTAAATGATAATAATTCAAACATAGAACATATGTTTATATGTATCAGAAATAAAATGAAACAGAATATTATATATTTTGAAATAAATCCATAACCTTCAATCACCTCTTGCATTAGATAGAGGAGGTAATACAATTTAATTTTTTTTAAAGGAGCATGGATGATAAAAATAAAAGGGAGCACATGGGATGTTGTGGAGTGTGAACATGCATGAAGTGTAGAAGACAAAACAAAGATTTGGTATCTAAAATGATTGGAATATGAGGATCATCTGTTCCTACACCGGTGCATTGTGTAACTGCCAAGTTATATGAAAAGGTCAACCATATTCTTTGTTTAAAGGACGCCTGCTTCAGTAATTCCCAAGTTTTCCCTTTTTGTATTTCTATTACATAATCCTTCTATTCTGCTCACGAACTTTTAATTCAATATAATGTCTGCTATTCATAGTATTCATTGCAACACAGAACAGGTATTGACTTTTAACAAAATAGACTTTGGAGAAACTACTTTTAAATTTTTGTATCATTCATGTGTATCACATCATTCTGCATTAAGCTTGCAGAGTGGGGAAGAAGTGATTCTTTTGTTTTTTTTATTATGCTTAATCATAAGCAAGATCATGTTAATTATTGAATGCTAATCATGGCAAATCTAAAATCAACCCCCTTTTACTAAACTCCAAATCTCTCGGCTTCCGCCATTTCAGAACGATGAAACTATATGTGAGGTATCACCACAAGTCCACAACTTACTTTAATCTTCAGGAATTACATCATCTTTAACTTTAACTTCAGCTCATAAGTCCCACTTGAGCTAGAAACCCAAAGAGACGAAGCTTTTGACGTTGAAGTTTCTGCTGACGTACTGGTCTATAATTTTAAATTTGAAAGGAGAATCACAATAATAACGAGAAGAAACGACCATAATTCCTTTAATCTCCATAATTTTGTAATTATTTTGGAGCACTCTGCTTTCGTAGCTTGGCATGCTAGCTCAAGATCCAAACTTAGTTTATTATGTTTGTTCGCTATGGGTTGGTCAAATGGAATAAAGAAATGTAATAACTATGCCAAATCAGAAAATTACATGGAACAATTCAGTGGAATATTCGAGTACATGGAGCAATATAAATAACATACCCTCATCCTGCGAAGTTCTATGAGTTTCATGAGGCCATTTCATGAGTTTCTCTACGTGAAAACCAGAAAGAAACTCAGCAAAAACATATCACAGAAAAATGGAAGGTGGTGACATAAGAGTGGCCAGTGCACGTATAGGCAGCTCCAGCATTTGGAGAAGCAGTACTGCAGATGTTTTTTCTGGTTCTTCCCGCAGGGACGATGATGAAGAGGACCTTAAATGGGCTGCCATTGAGAAGCTTCCAACATATCTACGTATGAAAAGAGGCATACTTGCTGAATCTGAATGTCAACCTCAAGAGATTAATATAAACAAACTCTGCCCACTTCAGAGGAAGAATCTGGTGGAGAGGCTAGTCAAGATTGCTGAGGAAGATAATGAAAGGTTCTTGCTGAAGCTCAGAGAACGCATTGACAGGTAAGTACTATATGTGTCTTCTAAGGTTCTATGATGTTTGTCAATTTATATGACATCTTTTTCTGCAAGTGCAGAGTTGGGCTTGATTTTCCTACAATTGAGGTTCGTTTCCAGCACCTGAACGTGGAAGCAGAAGCTCATGTAGGAAGCAGAGCAGTGCCCACAATCTTCAACTTCTGTGTTAACATGTTAGAGGTAATCATCACACACATATCATAAGCTTCTGATGTTGTTCAATAACGACACCTTAAAAGTACTCTAGAAAAAAAAAGGGCAGAATGTGCTTACCACTGACCATGTGAACAATTTGCTGTGTTTTCCTGAAGGGTTTCTTGAACTCTTGGCATCTGCTTCCCAGTAGGAAGAAGCCACTCACAATTCTTCATGATGTTAGTGGGATCATCAAGCCTAAACGGTAAGAGGCAAGCCTCTGAAGTTTCCACACATGATCCTTCAGAAACTTGGTACTAGTAATTCTCAAAACAACCTGTTCTGGTTTCTGTAGAATGACATTGCTCTTGGGGCCTCCGAGCTCTGGAAAGACCACATTACTCCTTGCATTGGCTGGAAGACTCGGTAAAGATCTCAAAGTAAGACAAACAAACAGAAACTGAGAATTTCTCTGCTTGTTTCAGAATCCACTTCACCCTTACAATCCAATTTTTAATGATGTGAAATTAGTTTTCTGGACGGGTTTCGTACAATGGATATGGCATGGATAAGTTTGTACCTCAGAGAACATCAGCATACATAAGTCAACATGATCTCCATATTGGAGAAATGACAGTGAGAGAAACATTGGCCTTTTCAGCAAGGTGCCAAGGGGTTGGAAGCCGTTATGGTAAGTGAGAAACCTCATACTCAACCTTGTCTGAACATTGACCGATGATGTTTCTTTTTTTAAAAATAAAAAATAAAACAAATGTAATTGAATTGTTTTGCACTTGAGCGACTTGCAGAGATGCTTGCAGAATTATCAAGAAGAGAGAAGGCAGCGAATATTAAGCCAGATCCTGATCTTGATATATATATGAAGGTGACAACCTTAAAGTAGATTTCTCTCTCTATCCCCAAGAATATCTTATTTATGGATGCATCTGAACTCCTGGAATTTTCAGGCTGCAGCACTAGAAGGACAAGAAACCAATGTGGTTACAGATTATATCATGAAGGTACCGGATGAAATTTATTTTTAAGTTGTAAGATGATACTCCTTCTGTTCCTATTTATAAGACCCTTTTGGAGAATGTTAAAAATGCTAATTATATTATTTTAAGACATTAAAGTTTGTCCTTTTTTTTTCAAATTATGTTGTTTTTGACTTACAAACTACTATATAATGTAATAAAATACAACATGTGATATTATTAAGTAATGTAATTAGCTTTTTTTTAAATTTTCTTAAAATTTTTTAAAAAGGTGCTATAAATAGTAACAAAGGAGAGGGAATAGTAACTCTCTTTGGGCACAAACTTAATTCTTTCTGTTGTCAACATACGGAAGCTTCTGGGGCTAGAATTATGTGCCGATACGCTGGTAGGAGATGACATGATTCGGGGAATTTCTGGTGGGCAAAAGAAGAGAGTCACAACAGGTAAAAGACAAAACCTCAATCCTGTCCAACATATAGCAAGGACAAACTCCGCTGATTCGTTGAAATTGATAATGAACAAATCACAGGTGAGATGCTGGTTGGACCAGCAAGAGCACTTTTCATGGATGAAATATCAACCGGTTTGGATAGCTCAACCACATTCCAAATGGTGAATTCTCTGAGACAATCAATCCACATCTTGAACGGAACAGCTGTTGTCTCTCTTCTACAGCCAGCTCCAGAAACCTACGAACTGTTTGATGATATAATTCTCCTCTCTGATGGACATATCGTCTATCAGGGTCCACGTGAAAATGTGCTGGAGTTCTTTGAGTTCATGGGCTTCAAATGCCCTGAGAGGAAAGGAGCAGCTGACTTTTTACAAGAAGTAATTCCCAGTGTTACTCCATTGTTTTTCCTTCTTGTTCATCTTAACGACAACACTGTACTAAACCCTTGTCCATTCATGTGTGTGATAGGTAACTTCATGGAAAGATCAAGAACAGTACTGGGCAAATAAAGATGAGCCATATACCTTTGTCACTGTAAAAGAATTTGTTGAAGCATTTCAGTCATTTCACATTGGTCGAAAGCTTGGTGACGAACTTGCCACTCCATTTGACAAGTCCAAGGGCCACCCTGCAGCTTTGAACAATGAGAAGTACGGAGTTAACAAGAAGGAACTCCTAAAAGCCTGCATATCCAGAGAATTTTTGCTCATGAAGAGGAATTCCTTTGCCTACATCTTCAAAACACAGCAAGTAAGTCCTGTGCTCACAAGCTTATTTAGAATTATTCAATTAAGTGTTTTTCAAACTTGACCAATGATTGACTCGTATATATGTTTCAGCTGATTGTGATGGCTCTCATAACAATGACGTTATTTCTGCGAACTACGATGCACCGGGACACGATAGCAGATGGTGGCATCTACATGGGAGCTCTGTTCTTCGTACTCGTTATGATTATGTTCAATGGATTTTCGGAGCTAGCCATGACCATTGCCAAACTCCCTGTCTTCTATAAGCAAAGAGAACTTCTGTTTTATCCTTCTTGGGCATACGCTTTGCCTACATGGATCCTTAAGATTCCTATTACCTTAGTAGAAGTTGCCGTTTGGGTGGTGTTGACTTACTATGTTATAGGCTTTGATCCAAACATCGGAAGGTGAGCAAAATATGACAAATTGACATGCCTAAAGCTTCGGATATTGCACCTAGATATCTGCTAATAGAATCATTATATCAGGTTCTTCAAACAGTTCTTTTTGCTGCTGTGTATCAACCAAATGGCATCTGGGCTTTTTCGGTTCATGGGGGCAGTTGGGAGGAACTTAATAGTTGCAAACACTTTTGGGTCATTCTCTTTGCTTGCAATTATGGTGTTGGGTGGATTTATCCTAGCAAGAGGTAAACTGATACTACAATTTAATTTTTCCAGTTTTTTCCAAATCTTTCAAAATATGACAAAATACCTTTTTCTTTCGTTTTTCTTCAGATGACGTGAAGAAGTGGTGGTTATGGGGTTACTGGTTCTCACCCATGATGTATGGTCAGAATGCTATAGCTGTGAATGAATTCCTTGGAAAAAGTTGGGCACATGTAAGCAACAAAATCAGACTCAATAACGAAAATGAAAAAATTAATAAAGGGTTATGATCAACATCTGATGATACTTTTTTATTGGGCTCTTATAGGTTCCTCCTAATTCAACAGAACCATTAGGAGTTCAGGTGCTTAAGTCACGTGGACTCTTCCTTCAAGCATACTGGTATTGGATTGGAGTAGGAGCTTCCATTGGTTACATGTTCCTATTCAATTTCCTTTTCGCTTTGGCCTTGCACTATCTTGACCGTAAGTATTATCTACACATACTTTCTGAATAGTTCATATTTTGATTAAATGAGCTAAAGAGTGAATCAATTTTCTGCAGCATTTGGAAAACCTCAAGCAGTAATATCAAAAGAGGAATTGACTGAGAAACGTGCAAAGAGAGACGGACATGTCATTGAACTGTCGTCAACACAACAAAGATCATCATCTGGTAGGGTCTCAATATTCATCAACTTTTCCATTTTATTTATCACTTTCATTATGTTTAAGATGATACATATATGATCACAAAATGCAGAAAAAGGAAATGACAGTCGAAGAAGCATCTCATCCAGAACTCTATCTGCAAGAGTAGGTAATGCCAGCGAAGCAGATCACAGTAGGAAACGTGGGATGGTTCTTCCTTTTACCCCTCTTTCTCTGTCCTTTGACGAAATTAGATATACCGTGGACATGCCTCAGGTGCCACATTTTACTTCAAAAACCCTTTTATGATAAAGATTTAAAGACTATAACCATAAGAAAAATGCCGTGCATTTATTTATTTATTTTTGTGTAGGAGATGAAAGCACAGGGCGTTACTGAGGATAGACTTGAAATATTGAAGGGTGTTACAGGAGCATTTAGGCCAGGAGTTCTTACAGCACTCATGGGCGTAAGTGGAGCTGGGAAAACAACTTTAATGGATGTGTTGGCTGGAAGAAAAACAACTGGACATATTGAGGGGTCAATATCTATTTCAGGTTATCCAAAAAAGCAGGAGACTTTTGCTCGCATATCAGGTTATTGCGAGCAAACTGATATTCACTCCCCTCATGTCACAGTTTATGAGTCTTTGGTTTACTCTGCGTGGCTTCGCTTACCCTCTGAGGTTGATGCGGCCACCAAAATGGTAAAAAAGCCAAGCCTCTTTGGGTTTCTCTCACATTTCAAAATTAAAACCAATTCTCAGAAATCTTATTGATTAATTGTAGATGTTTGTTGAGGAAGTTATGGAATTGGTGGAGTTGAAGCCACTTAGGGAAGCACTTGTTGGGTTACCTGGAGTAAATGGTCTATCAACAGAACAACGCAAGAGACTAACCATTGCAGTTGAACTTGTAGCAAACCCATCTATTATATTCATGGATGAACCAACCTCTGGCCTTGATGCTAGAGCAGCAGCTATAGTAATGAGGACAGTCAGAAATACTGTGGATACAGGACGAACAGTAGTTTGCACAATCCACCAACCTAGCATAGATATATTTGATGCTTTCGATGAGGTAAAGAACCCTTTTCTCTCTCTCTCTTCTCTTCACCAAATTCTAGTATCAATGGTGAGCATTCATGTGGTTGCATCAATGTAGCTACTTCTTTTAAAAAGAGGAGGCGAGGAAATTTACACGGGACCTTTAGGCCAGCATTGTTCTCATCTTATCAATTACTTTGAGGTCAGTAATAACTTAAAACGCATAACAAATATGCAAACTTGCTGAATTCTCAGTCAGCTTATACTGTAAGGTGTGCTTGATGTAGGGAATTAACGGGGTTCCAAAAATTAAGAACGGCTATAATCCGGCCACGTGGATGTTGGAAGTCACCTCAGAGGCACAAGAAGCGGCACTTCAAGTTAACTTTGCTGAAACATACAAGAACTCTGACCTGTATAGGTATGTACTTATCAAATTTATAAGAAAAATCCATATAGTCATACGCTATCAGTAACTGTTGTGGTTAACTAACACTGCACTATTTACTTGCATTCAGGAAAAACAAGGACATGATCAGAGAACTGAGCATAGCTCCACCAGGTTCTTCTGACTTGTTCTTCCCAACAAAGTACTCACAATCATTCTTTAGCCAATGTAAGGCTTGTTTCTGGAAACAACATCTGTCATATTGGCGAAATCCGCCATATACTGCAGTGAGACTTTTCTTCACAACAGTAATTGCTTTATTATTTGGAACCATATTCTGGGATATTGGCTCCAAAAGGTAAATCTTACTTTAACATATTACAAACAATCTAGGACAAGAACATTTGCGATTCACAAAAGTCATCACTTTTTAACTTTTCAACTAATTCAGGCAAAAGAAGCAAGAGCTTTTCAATGCAATGGGATCAATGTACGCTGCAGTACTGTTTATTGGGGTGCAAAATGCAACATCAGTGCAACCGGTGGTAGCCATTGAGAGGACAGTGTTCTACAGAGAGAAAGCAGCAGGAATGTACTCTGCTTTGCCATATGCATTTGCACAAGTTGCCATTGAGATCCCTTACATTTTCTTACAATCTGTTATATATGGGGTTATAGTATACGCCATGATTGGATTTGAATGGACTGCTGCCAAGTTCTTTTGGTACCTCTTCTTCATGTTCTTCACCTTTTTATACTTCACCTTCTATGGAATGATGGCTGTGGCTATGACACCTGATCTCAACATTGCTGCTATACTTTCCTTTGGCTTCTACTTAATGTGGAACCTTTTCTCAGGATTTGTCGTTCCCCGAACTGTAAGTACCTTCTTCATTGCTGCTTCTTCGGCCACTTCCTAATGACCATGGGACTTACAAAAGGTTAAATTTTGTCGTTGTGAAACAGAGGATTCCAATATGGTGGAGGTGGTACTACTGGATTTGTCCAGTGGCTTGGACACTGTACGGATTGTTTGCCTCACAGTTTGGAGATGTGAAGGACACATTGGAATCTGGAGAGACAGTGGAAGAGTTCTTGAGGGATTATTTTGGGTATAGGCATGATTTTCTAGGTATAGTTGCCTTGGTGGTCGCTGGCGTCTCAGTGTCGTTTGGACTTATATTTGCCTTCTCAATCAAGGCATTTAATTTCCAAAAGAGATAAAGAGGAGAGATTCTTAGCTTGTGAAACTCAATGATTGTACACACACACACAAACGTGAAAAGAAATAAATAAATAAATAAGTAGCATAGTTTGGTAGTTGTAATATGTGAAAATGTTCTTCTTCAACAAACTGATCTTTCTAAAAGCTTCTGTGTTGCTGTCAAGTGCCAACTACGAAGGTTTAGGATGATTACAAAATGTTTGAAAAACGAGGCAGGGGATGGCAAAAGAGAGAGGAAAACTAGTAGAAAATGCAGAGGCATCCTATGAAAGTAATGGAAACGTGGGACACACGTCGGCGAGGTTGTCGTTGACATTTTATTATTAGTAGGGTACACCTACCCATTCATGTTCTCTATCATTACTTTCAAAATATATGAGATATTTAACTCAATCCTTTAATTTAAAATAATAGTTAAAATTAATAAGTATATAAGAATAGTTACTCATTTTTATTAAAATATTTTTATTAATTAGAAGATATGAAATAAGAGAGAGAACACACTTATTAAAATTCATCACTCTCTCCCTCTCCCTCCCTCTTCTCTCATTGGTAATAATAACTTTTATAATCTACATAAGTATTAATATATTTGTATTAAATAAAGGTAAAATGGAAAAAAAATAATTAAAGTGCAAGACATTCTTCAAATATCTTTTATATTTTAAAACAGAATAATGGTGATGATTATCTCTTATATTTTAGGACGGAAGGAGTATAATACTATAGTCCTTTCCTGCAATTTCTTTTTATTAAAATGGTCCACCATATTTCAACTGAGGATCCCACAAATCAATAAAATACTTAAATAACATGTTCAAGTTTCATTTTTTTAATACTTATTACTAAAGATTAATTTTTATATTGTGGTTCCAGCAATTTTTATATTTTTTTAATTCAGATATCTCTTATATTTTGGGAAGGAATAAGAATAATAAGTATCTCTTATATTTTAGGACAGGGAGTATAATACTATATTCCCTTCCTGCAATTTCTTTTTATTAAAATGGTCCACCATATTTCAACTGAGTATCCCACAAATCAATAAAATACTTAAATACATGTTCAAGTTTCATTTTTTTAATATTTATTACTAAAGATTAATTTTTATATTGTGGTTCCAGCAATTTTCATTTTTATTATGAAAACAAATTGATGATTAATATTAGTTAAAAATAAGGAAAAATGACATGTATTTTATAAATATACACATATTTATGAAAAAAATATTAGGAGAGAAAATTAATATAAAATATATAAGAGAAAATGTATAATAAATGATTGTATAAGAGAGAATTGGTAATAAGTGGGGATAATGATTATAAACGTTCTATTTAATAAAAAAAAGATAATTTAAATTTTGAAATAAAAAAATTATTTATATTAAAGATTAAGTATAAAAAAATTATTTATAAAAAGATAAAAGAGGAAGTATATGATAATTTATTGATTTGGAAAACCATTCGACAAGTAATTCTGACAACTCTACACCCTGCTCAAGATTCAAGAGAGACGCAACCCTATGTGTCACGTTTTGAGAACTGTGAAGAAATTATTAATCATTTCTATTTCCCATCCCTGTCTCATCCAACTAAGGCTATGTTGGTTTTTAATTTTAAAATTTAGCTTAAGACTAAATTTTTCTCAATATTTATCGAATTCATAAAAATTATTTTTAAAAGTTAGTCTAAACAGATATTAAATAATAAAAAATTGCCATAATTGTTGAATATTGAATTGAAAATAAACCTTATAAATTTATATGTAATTTAATAGGTCATGCTGACACCTCTACAGGCTACTGTAGTGCTTAAATTAAGGGCACCCCAGGAATCTCCTTGGTAAGGGGGAAACTTATTATTTTTTGAAATAAATAAAAGCTTTGTGTTTTGACTTACTTGACTTTTTTATTTTTTGACGTGAAAGGCACATTTAACGCTTAAAAATTACATGATGGTAATTAATCATATATACTTATGAAGTTTAAAAAGGACAAGTCTATCTAAATAAAAGCATCTTGTATATATAAAGAGCAGTACAAAATAACCAAACAGTATTTAAGTTCACATTCAACCACCAACAGGAAACTTCATCAAACTCATCCGATTCAAATTATAGTGTCGTGTTTGGCTGCAGTAATAGTATCATAGAGCTGGCATATATGTGTAGTTGTACTCCATTTTTTAGCCGCCTACCCATTGTTCAACGATAATTCGTCCAATTTGGTATTTTTATAATGGTCATTACATCCTAATTAACCACTTTAAAACATAAAAAAGAATTGTTTGGTATGCACTCACCCAGAAAGGGATGTCTCATTTTTGTGCCTTTAACAGTAGTGGATTTCCCACTTATGTTTGACAGAACATGCTCGTCATGCTAAAGTTTCCTCATGCACATGTCTCAATCTTATCCCAAAAAAGAAATAAGATTCTATGTGTCTCTTTGATTAAAGACTCTAAGCAAACTAGCAAAGTGACTGTTTGGTGCAGAGGAAGGCCCAAAGTTATTCCTTCTCTTGACATGAAGACCAAATAGAAATTTTTTCCCCTGAAAGTCTTGGATTGTCCAGATCTGTTGTAGTTCTAGTTGAACCAGATCAATGGAGAAGAATGAAGTGTCCAGAGTTGATAGTTTACGTGAAATCACCAGAGCAGAGAGCTTGCGCACGAATGGTTCTAAAGTATGGAGAAGTAATAGCATGGAAATGTTCTCAACCTCTGATCGTGAAGATGATGAAGAAGCTCTTAAGTGGGCAGCAATACAGAGACTTCCTACGTATCTACGCATAAGGAGAAGCATACTCACTAGCGATGAAGGTAATGCTAAGGAAATTGATATCAAGCAACTGGGATTAACAGAGAGAAAGATTCTGTTGGATAGGCTCTTGAAATTGGCGGAAGAAGATAATGAACAGTTTCTGTTGAAACTCAAGAAACGCATGGACCTGTGAGTGTAATGTTTTGCCTGTTTGATTCTGTCTTGAAGGCCATAGTAAAAAATGAGATTAAGTTTCATATGATTTGTGTTCAATTACTCAGAGTTGAACTTGAGATTCCAACAATTGAAGTTCGATTTGAGCATATAAATGTGGAGGCAGAGGTCTACGTTGGAAGCAGAGCATTACCTACAATGTTCAACTTCTTTGTTAATGGCTTAGAGGTATTTCAGTAAGATCCATACTATGCTTCTGGCTTATTTATATTTTCTGTCACTAACTACAAATTCAATGCTCTGGTTCTTCATCAAGGAATTCCTAAATTATCTTCACATCATTCCAAGTCCAAAGAAACCACTACATATCCTTCAGAATGTTAGTGGAATCATCAAGCCTCAAAGGTGAGTTTAAGTTCCTTTTTCCCCCTTTTTGAAAACGGAAAAGTAGGTATTCATTGCAAGCCATTCAGGTAGATTATTTCATCTGTTCTGAATATGATACTTTTTGCAGAATGACATTGCTTTTAGGGCCCCCAGGCTCTGGAAAGACTACTTTGCTATTGGCCATGGCTGGAAAACTCAGTAAGGATTTAAAAGTAAGGAAAACCAACTTTAACTGTCGTAATTAAAAGGGGCTTCCTGTCAAGGGACTATTCAGTTGAACATCTAATTTTGATTAGTGATGAAACCTCAGTATTCTGGGAGAGTCACATATAACGGTCATGGGCTGGACGAGTTTGTACCACAGAGGACATCAGCTTATATTAGTCAAGATGATATCCACATTGGAGAAATGACTGTGAGAGAAACACTTTCTTTCTCTGCCAGATGTCAAGGGGTTGGACAGAACTATGGTTAGTTGAATCACTTGGACTACATTAAAAAGGCCTAAACAGCTCTTAATCATAACTTTCTTAATCACAACCTTACAGAGATGCTGGCAGAGCTTCTTAGAAGAGAGAAAGAGGCAAAGATCAAACCAGACCCTGATATTGATGCCTACATGAAGGTGAGATTTTTTTTTTTTTTTTTAAAAAAAGAAAGATATATATATATTGAGCTTATTTACTTCACACTTGGAACCTTTAAACTCGGCAGGCGGCAGCATTAGAAGGGCAGGAAACAAGTGTGGTCACTGACTACATTCTGAAGGTACTTATCAAATCCACAAGTCATAGTAGATAAAGGCAAGATGTGAAAATAAAAGGTTTTTATGTTTTCACCTCTACAATAATGCAGATTTTGGGACTCGACATATGTGCTGATATTATGGTAGGAGATGGAATGATAAGAGGCATCTCAGGTGGACAGAAAAAACGAGTTACAACAGGTAGATTGATGTCTTATGTAAAACCTCAATTTGGGTTTTTCAACCAGGTTGATTGATAAAATACAAAAATTCTGGCGAATGATGCTTAGGGGAGATGCTGGTGGGACCTGTAAGAGTGTTATTCATGGATGAGATATCAACTGGCTTGGACAGCTCAACGACTTTTCAAATTATCAATTCAATCCGGCAATCAATCCATATTCTCAATGGAACTGCACTTGTTTCTCTCCTACAGCCAGCACCAGAGACCTATGAGCTATTTGATGACGTAATACTTCTCACAGATGGCCAAATTGTGTACCAGGGTCCCAGAGAGAAAGTACTTGACTTCTTCGAATCTGTGGGTTTTAAGTGTCCTGAAAGAAAAGGAGTTGCTGACTTCTTACAAGAAGTATGACTCTGAATCACCTAGTCTTCCTTCTTGACATTTGCAATTTTGGCATTGTCGTTTCTGTTGTTTTTTCCCCCATAATTTAAAGCTGTTTTAATTATTGTGGCGTGAAATAGGTGACGTCAAGGAAAGATCAATGTCAATACTGGGCACGTAAAGATGAACCTTACAGTTTCGTTACTGTCAAGGATTTTGTTGAAGCCTTTCAGTCATTTCACGTTGGTCATGGACTAGGAGAAGAACTAGCCAAACCTTTTGACAAGACCAAATGCCACCCGGGTTCCTTGAGCACAAAAAATTATGGTGTTAGCAAGAAGGAGCTGTTGAGAGCTTGTGTTAGCAGAGAATATTTGCTTATGAAGAGAAATTCATTTGTCTACATATTCAAACTGACCTTAGTGAGTAAAATTAGAGAATAAATGCAATTCATACGATCTAATCAATTAAAGCCTATAAACTAACATTTCCAGCACCCAAACATGTTAAAAGGGAAAAGGCACTTATATTTGTGTTCTTCCTTCTTTTCAGCTTAGCTATTTAGCCATCACAACAGCAACATTATTTCTACGAACTAAGATGCATAAAGATACAGTTGCGGATGGAGGAACTTATATGGGTGCTCTGTTCTTCGCCGTCATTGTAGCTATGTTCAATGGAATATCAGAGTTAAACATGACGATCATGAAACTTCCTATCTTCTACAAGCAAAGAGACCTTCATTTCTATCCTGCATGGGCCTACTCTTTACCACCCTGGATCCTCAAAATACCATTCAGCCTGTTAGAAGTTGCCATTTGGGAAGCAATAAGTTATTATGTCATTGGCTTTGATCCAAATATTGCAAGGCAAGAAGAAGATTAAAAAAAACAAAATAAATCAGAAACTAAATTTTATCTAAAGAGAACTTTCACTTGCAGGTTTCTCAAACAGTTCCTGCTACTTCTGTGCCTTAACCAGATGGCTTCTGCACTATTTCGATTGATAGCGGCATTAGGACGGGATATAGTAGTTGCAAACACCGCTGGCGCGTTTGCCTTACTTGTCATCATGGTTTTGGGAGGATTTGTGATTTCACGAGGTACCATAATGGCAATGCAACTTCAAAAAATTACTTTTTTATGACATCATGATTTATATAAACCTATACGTTTTTTTTCTTCTTTTGCATCAGAGGATGTACACAAATGGTTCCTGTGGGGCTACTGGTCCTCTCCACTCATGTACGCACAGAATGCTATTTCCGTCAATGAATTGCTGGGGCATAGTTGGAAAAAGGTTTTTTCTTTTTGGTTTAATTTTAATATACATATACATATATGCATATAAAGTACATGAATTCTTGGAAGAGGCATTAAGGATATGATTGGGTGAATATACTATTGTCTCAGGTTGTTGCTGGTAGGAATGAGACATTGGGAGTTATGGTACTGAAAGCTCGTGGGTTTTTCCCAGAAGCTTATTGGTATTGGATTGGAGCAGGGGCTTTGATTGGTTATGCCTTCCTATTTAATTTCCTATACGCTTTGGCTTTGCAATATCTCAATCGTAAGTATGATCTTCAAGTTATATTTGGGATTTGAACTTTGACTTTGTTTCTAATAATTTCTTGTGTTGCTGATATAGCATTCAGAAAGGCTCAAGCAGGGCTATCACAAGACAAACTGATGGAGAGAAATTCTTCTGGATATGTAGAGCTCATTGAACAATCACCAAAAGGAAAGAGCTCTTCTGGTGAGTCCTTGAGCTTTAGTTTAGGGCTTCTGTTTGTAGACTGGAGTCTGATATGTGAAAGCCATAACATGATGATTCATTAAATTCAGAAATAAATATTGAAGAAGAAACAAGCATATCGAGAAGGTCATTTTCTAGGAGCATTAATGATAAAAAAACTAGAAGAAGTGGAAAGAGGGGTATGGTTCTTCCCTTTCAACCTCTATCCCTCACTTTTGATGAGATCAGATATTCTGTAGACATGCCCCAGGTGAAATATTTACTTCCTGTAACCTGTTTTAATTTCGTGCCTTTTTTTAACCTTCATTTTTCTTTAAATGTGCTGCACCCACTGCTGGCAAGCTGAAGAGTTCCTTTTTCATGATGGATCCATCATTAAAACATTTCCGACTTCAAAATAAAAATTAAATTGAGCTAAAGCATTAAGCAACTTGGAAACTTTCCAATGTTTTGACTCTAGTTATTCTGATGACAGGAAATGAAGAATCAAGGAGTTTTTGAGAGCCTTCTTGAACTCTTGAAAGGTGTTAGTGGAGCTTTTAGGCCTGGAGTACTAACAGCTTTGATGGGTGTGAGTGGTGCTGGGAAGACTACTCTAATGGATGTTCTAGCTGGAAGGAAAACTGGTGGATATATTGAAGGAAGCATCACAATATCTGGGTACCCAAAGAGACAAGAAACATTTGCAAGAATATCAGGATATTGTGAACAATTTGATATTCATTCACCTTATGTTACGGTCTATGAATCTTTACTATATTCTGCATGGCTTCGATTAGCCCCTGATGTTGATTCATCAACTAGAAAGGTGACTTGGGTGATTCATTGGTTTGAGTTGCAATGTGAATATTTTCAAATGCAGTTATAAATCATAAGAACTGAAACTAGGGGTGTTCAAAAAATCCCGGTCCCAATACTCCTAACCCGATCCAGGGATTTTAATCTCTGGAATTTTTCGGTCCTAGCCGGAACCAGGATCACTTTTGTTGATCCCAGTCAGGACTGGGACCAGAATCACCCTTAGGGATTCCAGGATAATCCCAGTCCCGGTTTGTATATATTTTTTTAATTTTTTTATCTTATAAATTAAAAATGTCTTTTAATTTTTGTATTATTACTCATATTAATTAAGTTATTTTTTTAAAATATGTGTATAACATCTTTAATTGGAATTAAACCTCATATTGTGATACTAAGTTTAATTATATATTGTATAAAGATAATAATGAAGATAAAAATGATAATAATAAATATAATTTCTAAACTCTATATCAATTTATGTAATTATTATGATATTATTAGTTGTTAAATAATTGTTTTTAATAATAAAATATGACAAAAAATGTTTAAAATTTTTTTAAAAAAGAAAAAAACCTAGGATCGGGATTGATTTTCCGATCCTGGTTTTGAACGCCCCTAACTGAAACCTCACACATATAACTCCTTATGAGATGCAGATGTTCATTGAGGAGGTTATGGAACTTGTGGAGCTAACTTCATTAAGAGAAGCACTTGTTGGATTGCCGGGCGAGACTGGACTTTCGACCGAACAGCGCAAGAGGCTTACAATTGCAGTTGAACTTGTAGCCAACCCTTCAATAATATTCATGGATGAACCAACCTCTGGTCTTGATGCCAGAGCAGCAGCCATTGTGATGAGAACTGTGAGGAACACTGTGGACACAGGACGTACAGTTGTTTGCACCATCCATCAACCAAGTATTGATATATTTGATGCCTTTGATGAGGTGATTAATCCGTATCATTAACAAACAATTCTGTTATAGATACTCTGTTACAAAACGATTTATGTTTCCACCTAACTTTCCAGCTACTACTTTTAAAAGTGGGAGGAGAGCAGATATATGCTGGTCCATTAGGTCGCCATTGTTCTCATCTAATCCAATACTTTGAGGTGAGTCTTCTACAAGTAACATCGAACATATTAACTACTAAAGGCTATTATTATTATACTTTAGCATATTTATTTATGATTTCTAAAGGCCATTCAAGGAGTACCCAAGATCAGAGATGGTTATAATCCTGCAACCTGGATGTTGGAGGTGACATCAGCAGGAACAGAGGCAAATCTTAGGGTCAACTTCACTAATGTATACAGAAACTCAGAACTATACCGGTTAACATCTCATCTGACACTACATTTTAATAATGGCTTAAATAATTTGAATATATGGCTAATACTTTCAAGTGTACAGGAGAAACAAACAATTGATCCAAGAGCTTAGTAGGCCTCCTCAAGATTCAAAAAATCTATACTTTGCTAATAAGTATGCACAACCCTTTTTCCCACAATCTTTAGCTTGCCTGTGGAAACAGCATCTATCATATTGGCGAAACACATCATACACAGCAGTGAGACTCACGTTTACAACACTCATTGCTATATTGTTTGGGATTATTTTTTGGGGCATTGGCTCGCAAAGGTATGTGAAAATGCAATAAATATACTGTTGCGCGAAAATAATATGCGAAAACTTACAATTGAATACCTTCAAACTAATTGAAAAATAACAGGAGAAAAGATCAAGACCTTTTCAATGCAATGGGGTCAATGTATGCTGCAGTTATCTTCATTGGAGTGCAAAATGCTGCTTCAGTGCAACCCCTAATAGCTGTTGAGAGAACAGTCTTCTACAGAGAAAGAGCTGCTGGAATGTACTCCGCTTTGCCATATGCTCTTGCACAGGTAAACTACTGCCTTTACTGCGCAGCCATTTCTGTTTCAGCAATTATAGTCCAACATAGATTTACCACAGGAACTGCATTACATTAACGACTTAAGTGCAGATTCCTTCTTTTCTGACTTAACTAGAAAAGTGTATGATGTACTCTGGTGAGCCCATATTCAGCTTTTGGCCTTTGCAGGTTATCATCGAGCTTCCCCATATCTTGATTCAGACTGTGATATATGGGGTCATAGTATATGCCATGATGGGGTTTGAGTGGAAAGCATCCAAGTTCTTGTGGAATCTCTTCTTCATGTACTTCACCTTCTTATACTACACATTTTATGGCATGATGACTATGGCCATCACTCCCAACCCCCACGTTGCCGGCATACTGGCAAGCGCCTTTTATGCAATATGGAACCTTTTCTCAGGCTTCGTCATTCCCTTATCAGTAAGTTCCCTTCATACATTTCACAGAATATTGAGAGCAAACATCTAAATGTTGTGTTGTTGTGCGGAACAGAGAATACCAATATGGTGGAAGTGGTACTATTGGATTTGCCCGGTTTCGTGGACCTTGAACGGATTGATTACCTCTCAATACGGAGATGAAAAGGATAAATTAGAGAGCGGCCAAACAGTAGAAGGATTTGTGAGGAGTTACTTCGGGTTTAAACATGAATCCCTGGGAGTTGTTGCAGTTGTGGTGGCTGGTTTCTCGGTCTTCTTCGCACTCATTTTCGTCTACGGCATCAAAGCATTGAACTTCCAGAGAAGATGATGAAGAGAGTAATAAAACTATGGTTCATATGTGTCCATCGAAGCTGATATACTCCAAAAACGCCAATCAATATCAGTAATCATCTCGCATTGGAAACCCTTCCCTTTTTCAAGAGTGCTTGCTCTGTTTGGATCGGATGATACAAGTAATTTTGAGCTGCAGGAAGTAAAGGTATAATTTTAGTGAGAAGTAAATTTTACGTGTTACTGAGTCCTGAGAGCTAGATCAATACATGAGGTTCTTTTTTTCTTTTTCTTTTTTGGAAACAATAGGTGGGCACGTAATACGAAAAAAATCTCATATTATTTGAGACACTAAGGTCAAATAATAAGTCAACTTATTAAAAAAAAGCTAAAAGAAGAAATAAACTTATATAATATTGAGTCACTTGGAAACTCAATAATTTTTTATATGTGCGAGTTAGAAATGGATTGAATGTATTTATGATAGGCTGCTTGAAAAATTTGAATTCATTAAAAAATGTATAACTAATTTAATGAATATATTTGAATACCTTTAATATTGAATTTTATTATGAAAAATGTCGTTGGGATTTTATTATGCTGGATGTTTAGATTTATAACTAGTAACATCCCTGTGCCATGCATGGATAAATTTTATCCAAATGGTGGTAATATCAAATACTAATTTGTCAATACATCATAATTGTAATACTTTTATTTATGTCTGGGTATGGATTAATGTTCATGAACAACAAATATTACAATATTTGACACTATGTAATGCTTCAATGAAAGGTACCTACAATGGCTACATTGTTTACCATTGAGCCTGTTAATCCTAACCTACTAAATAGCAACAATTGATTCATTACTTTGAAGCAGCATGATATAGAGGGTGTTTGAATATTGAAAAAAAAAAGACTTTTGAGGGCAAACCAACTTTTAGAGAAAATATACCCAAATACAGCAAACTTTTCCGTTTAAATTATCAGTTCTTATAATTTGATAATATCTTGATCATTTTATTCTTGAGAGACCAAAATCTATGTTTAAAACTTGAAGACCAAAACAAAAAATAATACAAATTTAAGAGATTAAAAATTACACTAACTCTAATATTTTAGTTTGAAACAAAATCATTGATATGATGAGTAATCAATTGACTTTGGAAAGGCTAAAAGAATGAGAAAATCCTATAAAAAGAACTCAAAAATAATAAAAAGACAGAGAGATGCACCAAAATTTAGTAAATGCCAGAGAAGGTGCTGCCAGCAGTGAGATGGTTGGGAATCTTTTTATAATAATTAAGGGGTATTTTAGTCCTATATTCTTTTTTTTTTTTTTTTGAGTGAAAAGGTAAATGTCATTATATGATGGAAATA
>JBAGKO010000013.1:21665083-21682004 GCA_037177275.1 Acacia concinna
TCAATCAATCTTAAAAAAAACTGTCTCTTGCGCACGCTTTTAACATATCCCGAGGATTTATCTGATTCCCTCTATAACATTTCACTTTCAGGTGATGCAAGGAGTGAAGGAGATAACGAGAAATAATGTGAAGTTCGTGGATGGCCAAGAGAGAGAGTTTGATGCTATAATCTTGGCAACAGGTTACAGAAGCAACGTGCCTACTTGGCTAAAGGTAAAACCACGAATCCATCTAAGTTTTTTGCTATTTACCTCTGTCCGTTTTCTTGAAATGCCTAAAGACCTATCGCTCTCTAGAGGCGGACACATGCAGAATACAGAGCGCAGAATATTACAAATTTCTTCTTTTTCAACATGCATAAAAGAATATAATCAGTTCGGGTTTATTATGCTTTGCTATTCACACACCACTCCGATTTTCCAAATACAGATTTTTTTTAATAGGAAATATTTCTTGTTCTTTTTGTGTGACGTTTCAGTTTCACCAACGAAGGGTAACAATCATTAAAATATGAAACATGGCTATTTGGGTTTTGCCGCCTTCTTTGCAAAGAAGCTTGGCCACCGTGTATCCGGTTCTGTTTTTTTGGTTTGCTCTTTTCCAGCCTGGATAAATTGTAGTCTTCTCTGCGGAAACATGAATTCTTTTCTTTGGTTTTCTATTTAAAAAAGTTAACTTTTTTAATGTTCGGTTTAAAGGTCTATTTGGAAAACCTGTAAACTTAATTTTGGGTAAGTCAAAATAAAATTACTCTCATATATTTATTTAAAAACAGGTAAAAACTATTCTTTTAAGTTAATTCAATCATTTTCTAAAATCTTATTTATTATGCTCTGAATGATTCTGACAAACTGGTGTCAGTGGAAAATAAAATCCAAAGTTGTAAACGTAAGCATAAACTGTATCGTACTACTGCATATCGTGTGTTCGATGATATATACGTAACCCTCTTGTACTTAGGAGTGGAAAACGTAATATCATCAAATCAAAGAATAATAATAATATTGTCTTTAAGAAAAAACCTTGCATCATTGTGAAATGGGTTGAATCATGAATGGTTTATTTTGCAGGGGAGTGATTTTTTCACAGAAGAGGGAATGCCAAAAACGCCCTTTCCAGAGGGTTGGAAGGGAGGGAAGGGATTGTATACGGTGGGGTTCACCAGAAGGGGTCTGCTTGGAACTGCTTCCGATGCCACCAAGATCGCCCAAGACATTGCCCATCGGTGGAGGACCATGAAGGACAATAGCAAGAACTATCGTAATTCCCAAATTGTCCTAGTCGGGAGGAGCTCTTAATTAAATTACATGCCAATCAAAGATCATGTCAGCTTGTAAAATCCAAGGAAGATATGCAGTAATTTAAGAACAGGATAGATACAGGGTCAGGGTTAGATTGGTAATTGTGTTCTCTCTCGTAGGTTGTAAGTTGTAGGTTGTAACCTCCCCCGTCTCCAGTAGTCGTCACAGGCTTTCATCAGTGTATGTACAATTTTGTAACATTTGCGGTATGTATACATATCCTAATTTAACCTCTCACTCCAAGTTTTACCGTCTTGTCTCTGTACAAAAGCATTCTAATAAATACAATCTCCTTGTTCGTCCCCATGTTGTTCAGATAAATATTTGGTCTCTTGGATAATATAGAATCTTAGATATATGTATATATACAGTCTCTCTATCAAAATAGATTCTTGTGGGACTTGTTGGAGCTTGTGGGTTTTGTGTTATCCCTTCCACTCTCTCTAAATGAAGGGGCTGATAATTGAAACAATGATGGGGCAGAGTGAAAAGAGGCTATTGAGTCTGAACAACACGTGAGTCAACATAAGGTCGCAGAGATCGATGAAGGAGGGAGAGTATCGTATAGATTGGCATGACACGGCAGGCACAGGTACTCGTCAAAGATCAAATAGTATTACTGACGAGGTTTTAGCATCACACTCACTAAGGCACTCCCTCAGCCCTCAGGGGACCATCTATATGACAGCTCGCTTTGATTTTTCCCTTGTTCCTTTTGTCTTTCCCGTTTTCATTCATTTGTCTGCCTCTGCGTGATGAGGTTATCATGATGCTGTATCATATATACTATTTGCGTGGGTCCCCCCCAAGGGAATTTCATTACTGGGCCCCATTTGATCTCAGTGGCAAGTTACTTTTGCAGCAGCTGGGCTTCAGCTGACAACCTCAGAAAGGCCACAGCCCCCCCACGGGATATTTTAATATTTCACTTCCCTTCTTTGTGTTGTGTTTGTTCTTTACCTTTCATTCTTCTCTTGGGCTTCTGAGCCCCTCTCCTCGTCACTTCCTTTTCGGCCCAGCCCATTCCTTTCTACATGGTCCATGCTGATTGGAAATAAACAATTTTTTTCCAAAAAAAATCCAGAATTGGGAAATATTATATTTAATATTTTTTGAGATTAGCTCTTGAGAACAATTTTTATGGATTCTGAGATAAATTTGTGAGAGAAATTTTATCTCAGCATACATAAACCTATATGTTATAATTGAATCCAAACAGAACCTTATACGCTTCCACGCTTTCCATTGAAAATCGTTTATAGATTCCAATACCATCATTATCATGGATCTTGACGTTAATAATGATGTTCTGTTTTCTTGCAAAGAAGGTTAATTGTGATCGTAGGATATTGTCAGACATGTCGCCCCCCTCCTCTTCCTGTTTTTTCTTTCTTTCTTTTGTTTTTCTTAAAAAACAAACTTTCAATTCTCCAACTTTATAAAATATTTTAGGGTCCGTTTGATTGAAGATTTATTTTTATGACAGGAAATTTATAAAAATAAATAATTTATAAAAAATCAATTGTGTTTGAATTGTGGTAGAAAAAATAATTTATTAAAAATAAAATAAGTTAATTGTATTTGGATTGAGGGTAAAAAAAATAACCTATTAAAAAAAATTATAAAAATAAATTATTTTTTCTCAACTTATAAAAATAAATTATTTATCTTAATAAATAATTTATTTTCATATGCTCTTACCAAACAGCCCTCATAAACAACTTATTTTTTACAGCACTGCCCTCACTGCTATAAGCAAGTATTATGAACTATGTATTTTTTTAGTTTTCTTATCCTGACACATCAGTACCAAATGACGACTTTTTAAAACCTTCGTTGCTATTTTAAAAATTAAACTTAATATACCAACATTTAATAATATTCTCACAACATTAAAAATCTCAACAGCATTTGGGGTTAAATAACGGGAAAATGACGCTTAAATATCACTTAAATTTTTAAAATTTTAAAAAATCTGTTGGCATTTTTAAAAAATATCAAAGTACTATAGATTAAATTAGGTTTTTTTTATTTTTTTGAAGTGAAAAGTAGTACGAAAAGTAGTAAATTCCATTACTCTTATGGGTAATCCCATTACTCTTTGTAGCGAAAAATCACCTTCTCTCCTATGTTTTTTAGATTTTGTGAAGTGAAAAGTGATCCACAAAATGACAAATTCCATTACTCTTATGGGTAATTTCATTACTCAACTTGCAAAATCTACAAACTAGTATGTTCTCTCTCCTCTGTCACTATGTGTTAGCGTTAGCTTCAGTGTCAGATGAATAGCGTTGTCATTTAGGGAGAGAAAAACATATATTAGAAAATTGTAGCGAAAACTATTTTCGCTACAATTTAGCGTGATGGGTAACAATATATATATATATATATATATTTGTTGCAAAAAATAATTAATAATGTTGACATTAACACGTCACAGGGGCTAAGACATTCCGATGCTAATCACACGCTATCTATGACCACGAGTATTCAAAACTTGGTAAATGACAAGATATAAATTAAGAGGGGTCTTCTGCGTTTCAGTTTCAGTTTCAGAGTTCAGACATTCCCCCCAACTGGCGTCTGCTTCAGAAACCCTTTGACGAGGCAGGCAATACAAAACTACGGACACGTATCGTAGGCTCCACGTGACGCCTGCCTCAAACACTAGCTTGCTATCACTGGTAAGTTTTTATTTACGGTCAAGGTAGTTAAATATTTATGAAAATTTTTTTTATAAGTGTAAAAATAATTATGAATTATCTTTTAGTATAAAAATAATTATGAATTTTAAAAAATTGTGTAAAAAAACGGTTAATGTATTGTTCAAAATCCTTAACTATAATATTTTGATATTTTTAACTCTTTAAACGAGAAATTAAGAATGAGTAAAAAGTCACAATCAATAAAAGAAAAATTCTAAATATTTCATGAGCCTCTCATAAAAATTTCAGAATTTTTATCACCTAAAACACCCAAAATGAATTTTTCTCTAAAAATTACTTATATAGTCTACATATGATTTCAACAAATTTTTGCTGATTTCTCTTTACCTACTCATGTTCTTTATTTGAACATCCTCTTATACTGATTATGGCCATTTACTCATCTTAATTCCTCATCTAGAGAGCTTAAAATATCATAATGTTACAATTTGAATAATATTTTAACGGTCTTATACCATTTTATAAAGTTTATGGTTACTTTTGTATTAAAAAATAGTTCATGATTATTTTTACACTTTTAAAAAATGATCATGATAATTTAAATACCTTAACCCTTTTATTTAATTAACTCCATAATTTTTTACAGTTTTCATAATTTGTAGGGTTAAGGTAGATCTAGTACTCAAATATTTTTTACTTATACATTAAATGCTTTGAAGTATTTTGTAGTGAACCAAATATCCTAAATTATTTTTTCTGTTCTTTAAAAAAGAGTGTGCTATAAAATATTTTCTTTTTAAGATTTTTAATTTTTAAATCTACAAATGTGTCAAATTAAGAGTATGTTTGGGATGATTTATTTAGATCTTATAAAATTTTATGCATAAAAATTGAGATAAGACTCCCTCGTATATTTATTTGGTATTTTAGAATAAATACTTATAAATCATTTCAAGTAAACTTTAAGTGGGATGGGGATGAAATTACTAAGTTGCCCCGTATAAGTTGTACATGTGTCTGACATGCGGAATTCCTTTAAACAGTGGAATAGCAGGTCATTGGTAAGGGATTTTCAATTGGGAGAATTTTTAGTGAAGACAAAAGGGTTGTTTGGTATGAATGGAGGGGAGGGAAAAGAGAGGAAATAAAAATTTTAGGAGTTGAATTTAAAGAAATTTAAAAATAGGGTTTAAAATTTTAATAAAGAGAAAAAGTAATATAAAAAGGTATAAAAAATTAATTTAAAACTTTTAACCTCACTTCTTTAATATTTTAAAATTCAACTTATAAAAATTTCCTCAACTCTTCCCTCCCTTCCAGATCTCTCATACCAAATACACCTTAAAGGAAGGAAGTACATTAAATATTCTGAAATTTCTGTAAAAATTTAAGGTTTTTAGATAAAAAGATAATAATACCCTTTAAATCAAGAATAAATGAAATCTTTATATGAATAACACATTTATTTTTAGTTATAAAAATTGCATATTTATTTATAGTAAAATTTCACTTATTTACAAAAAGTTACATACTTGTTTATAGAAAGATTTTATTTTTTATAAGATAAGAGGTATTATTATCTTTTTACTTGAAAAATTTATTTTTATTTTTATCCTTCAATTTTAATTAAAATTTTAGAATATTTTAATCTTTAACTAAAATTAATTTACTTTTTTAGTTCTCATTTAAAATTCACCCATTTCAATTTTTATAATAAGGAGTGAGTGAAAGTTTAATAGAGGGCATTTTAGTAATTCAGGTGAGAAAGTAGCCGCTAACCACTGCGCTAAAAGCCATGGCCTGAAAATTTGACTAAAAAGAGGGTTGAATTCGTAATTAAGGGTCCGTTTAGATTAATTTTTATTAATTTTAAAATAAATATATAAAAAAAGTTTTATTTTAATTTACACAAACTAAAATTTAAAAATTGAAAATAAACACTCACTAAATTTATTATGATACTCCATCTCCAACAGTTACACTAATCCCACGCCCCAACGCCGTCAAAAGGAGGCTTCAGCAGTTCAGCTTGTTTGCGAAAGCGAAAGTTAAATCAACAAATAATAAATTTGACAAAACAAAAAAGAGTTTTTGTTTTGTAAAGGTATTCTCCCACCTATCTTTCCCCGTCATTTCCCCCCGTTTAATAATATTTGATCAAGATTAATGATTAACGATCAATGATTAACAATGATATAGTTGGAAAGAATCAGAAATCTTTATTTCCCGTTTTTGCTAAAGCCTGACGATTCCTCTTCTGTTCATCGTTGGATGTTCCCACACCCCTCTCCCCCACTCTCCTGTTCTGCCCCTCCTTTGTATCTAAAGTGTCTTCATTTTTGTCGTATGCTTCTCTTTGCTGTAGTATCGAGATTGAAGCTTTTTCAGTGCAGGGTTCAATATTGCGAATAGCAGAGCAAGTTCTTTCCTGCCTGGGTATTTCGGAAACTTGTCCTCTGCGGGATCAGGTCGTGCTTTGGTCTCTACAAGATGTCTCAGACTAACTGGGAAGCTGATAAGATGTAAGCTTTCGTTTTTCTTGTTCAATTTCATCCATGTTTTGTTGGGGTTGTATGTCGTATAATCCTGTTTGTCCCACCCTCAATGAGCGTCTCCTCTTTGTTCTCTTTCAGTGTCGATTTATTCTCTGGATTTTTTGGCTCTACTGTATCTGAGCATCTTGTTCAAGCTTTGTTCTGTATACTCTCTTGTTTTTATATGTATTGTAACTTATTAATGCTTGAAGATATTTTGCCGTGTGTTTTAGGGTTCACAGTTTGCCAGTTTAGGGGTTTACGTTCTAATGAATTGTCACTGGGCTCAATTTACTGCCCTCGTACATTTCTGACACGGAAAATATTCAACCTTCTCTTGTCAAATATAGATATGATTTGTTACTGTGCTTTGAAATTTCAGGTTAGACGTCTACATACACGATTACTTAGTAAAGAGGGATTTGAAGGCTTCTGCTCAGGCTTTTCAAGCTGAAGGGAAAGTATCATCCGATCCTGTCGGTGAGTTACATGGAAATAGAACTCGAGCGAGATAACTTGATTTGATTTCTTTTCCTTTAATGTCAATATGGGTTTTTGTAGCTATTGATGCTCCAGGAGGTTTTCTCTTTGAGTGGTGGTCTGTTTTTTGGGATATATTTATCGCTCGGACTAATGAGAAGCATTCAGAGGTTGCTGCTTCATATATCGAGGTTGGTTTGGAAATATTTTCTTTTGTTCTCATCAATTTCCCTAAACTGATGGCCAATTTCCATCGCTGTTTCTTTTTATGTTTGATTTGGTGCTTGTTGGGATTAATTTTTGGAGAATAGCTTTTATAATTTATGAGATAAGTATGTTTGAGGAATTTTATCTCGACTTGCGAAAGAGGGCTTTTGAAACCACGGTTTTGTGTTTCCCAAACACGCTTAATTGATATGAACATTAGGATCTTTTTAGTAAATTTTTTTATTAACTAGTTTTGTTGAAATCTAAGTTTTACTTTTCTCCCGCTTCATGAAAGAAACAACTAATATGAGTTTTACTTTTATCAACTAATATGAATATGAATGCGACAAACTGTCATTTTCTTGCCCTGTGGAGCTTTCGAAACCTTTTCCTAAAACAACCGTCATTTAAGAGATTTGATGCTTGTGAGGCAGCTCAACCTATGATTACTTACCTGCCATGATTTAGGCATGGAATTGAACATGTGTCACACACATGCCGCCACAGTCGTTATGTTATCAACATGCAAATATAAGTGTCGCATCCTGTTGGAGTGTTTGTGTTCCATAGGCGATGGGAGGTTACTTTTGCTCTTTATCATTAGACTCATTAGTTATATATGTTTGTTTTTTCCTGGAGAGACAACTGTGTAGTGGAACTGGTTAATTGGTTTGACTGGAATTGCATTCGACATTTTTGTTAGTTATGAAGTTGATGGCATTCTGGGATCTAAATTTCTCCATTGGTTGTCCAAGGTAAAAACTTGAGGTACCGCTTGAAGGTTTTGATATGTAAAACTGCATTTGCAGACACAGTTACTCAAAGGAAGGGAACAGCAGCAACAGCAGCCACAACCCCAGCCGTCACAGCAGCAGCAGCACATGCAGATCCAACAGCTCCTGATGCAGAGGCATGCGCAACAGCAGCAGCAGCAACAGCAACAGCAGCAGCAGCAGCAACACCAACAACACCAGCAGCCCCAGCAACAGCAGCAACAGCACCAACAACAACAGCAGCCCCAGCAACAGCAGCCACCACCGCAACAGCAGAGAAGGGACGGGTCTCATCTCCTAAATGGCAGTACAAATGGGATGGTTGAGAACCCAATGATGCGGCAAAACCCTGGTACTGCAAACGCACTGGCCACAAAGATGTATGAGGAGAGGTTAAAACCACCTCTTCAGAGGGACTCTTTGGATGATGCAGCAATGAAGGTAAGGAGCATTCAGGTCTTCAAATTATCGAAATGTATACTGCTGTTATGATTTTGATTCATAGCCAAAGTTTGGTTTGTTATACAGCAAAGGTTTAGTGAGAACATGGGCCAACTCTTGGACCCAAGTCATGCCTCCCTATTGAAGTCAGCTGCAGCTTCTGGCCAACCTTCAGGGTAATTTTCTCTAAGCTTCACATAAATTGCCGAGTCTTTAAATTATTATGCTTGTATTCTCTCTTCATTGTCCATTCTTTCCCGGTAGAAGGAAGAAAAGAGGGAAATTTAGCTTTGACTGGGGAATTATATTCACTCTTCTTGTAGTCTCACTCGATTCTTTGGGTATTTTTTTAGCTAACAAGAATTCCTCTGGTATCGAGAATGTCAATTTTTCTTTTAACTCAACCACTGTTTCTTTGACTTGAATAATAAATTCTGCTATTTTATTTTGTATTACATTTCTGGGCTGGATATTTTTTTTATAGCATGGAAAACTTTTTTTTTTTTTTTTTCAGGCAAGTGTTGCATGGTGTTGGTGGTGGGATGTCTCAACAAGTTCAAGCTCGTAGTCCTCAATTACCAGGTTCTGCTCCGGTATGGTATTCTTATTAGAGTGACCGTATAACGTCTTCCTTTCTTATTAGTGTTTCCCTGACATGCCATTATGAATCAACCAGGATATAAAGAGCGAGATAAATCCTGTTTTAAATCCTAGAGCTGCTGGTCCTGACGGGTCATTGATTGGAATTCCTGGTAATCTTTTGTTGTATTATTTCTTTACTCCCATTGACCTGCATTAATCTATTTGATCTGGTTAGCAGAACGCTATTTGTTCTGAACATAATTTGTCTTTTGATTTATTCTTATGGTTGAGAATGTTATGGAACTTAACTAGTACATATTCCGATTGCTGTGTGGCCATATTTACTCAAATTCAGTTGACTGGAGATTTCTTTGTGTTAGGATCGAATCAAGGTAGCAATAATTTGACACTCAAGGGGTGGCCACTTAAAGTAAGTAATTTTGTTTCTTCCTTTCTTATCATTTAAATATACCCATTTAAGGGCACTAAATTAATCAATATTATTTGCGGCTTGTAAGAGCAGCTATGATATTATTTGCTGGCTGGTTATAGTCAGTCTTATTATTCATAATGGATTTATTAGTTCTGGTGGTGTCTCTGGTCATCTAAACTTTATAATCACTTGCAAGCATAAACGATATATCTTCTGTTGGAGTTTTAGTCCGCATGGGAGGTTTGCTCCTCTCTTCTTGTATCTGTATCATACAAAATCTTCATCTGTTAGAAAATGCAACTGATCATCTAACCCCTCAAGCACTGTAGTTAGTTATCTACTATCACAACATTATGCAAGCTCAGTAATCAAGTAATTACGTTTCACTATTTATTTGATTTTTCTATCCCTTACCAGGGCTTGGATCAACTACGCTCTGGTCTTCTCCAACCGCAAAAGGCTTTTATGCAGGGCTCTCAACCTTTTCATCAACTTCAAATGTTGTCGCCACAGCATCTTATGCTGGCTCAACAAAATCTTGCATCGCCATCTGCCAGTGATGAACATAGACGACTTAGAATGATTTTGAATAATAGGAATATGGGCCTTGGTAAGGATGGTCTTTCAAACCCCATTGGTGATGTGGTATCAAATGTTGGGTCACCACTTCAAGCTGGCAGCCCTCTTTTGCCTCGAGATACAGATATGCTAATGAAGGTGTTAGCTCTCTCTCTCTCTCTCTCTCTCTAGTGAAAAGGAGATTTCATTCAAAGAATGGATATAACACAGATACGAATCTGAAAATCAAACATAATTTATAGGGTTAAAGTGCAATTTACCCCCTAATGCTTTCAAAAAGGAGCAATTTTAGTCCTAATGTATTTTTTGGCCCAATTTAAGTCCCAACATTATTTATTTGGGGCAATTTTTGTCTTCACTAATAGATCTATTAAGTTGACCGTAGAGTGAGATGTGTTGACCAATGATAATGTCATGTGGCTGATGAGGTGGATTAAATAATATGACGTGGTATACCATTTGACTGAAATTAAGCTATATCTTTTTTTGTAAAAAAGGAAACCCACGTTGTCGATTGTCGAAAGCAGGTACCCTAATTTAGACACATATTATTTAATCCATCTTATCAGCCACGTGGCCTTATCATTAATCAACACTCCTCACTTAACGGTCAACTTAACAAATATGTCAGTGAGGACATAAATTGTTCCAAATAAATAACGTTGGGACTAAGGGTAAAAAAAAACGTTAGAACTAAAATTGCTCTTTTTTGAAAATGTTGGGGGGTAAATTGCACTTTAACCTTAATTTATAAGCTAAAAGCAAAAGTGAGGTGGTAGGTCTATTTAATTATTATTCCATCCTCACTTATCGATTTTACATCATTTGTTCAACTGTTTTTCTGTTGTTCTACTCTGGGTTACACCAAGTTTTGTGGTTTAATTGAGTGAAAACCTTCACCTGTGTAGTTAAAATTGGCTCAGTTGCATCAACAGCAGAATACCAATCCGCAGCAGCAGCAGCTTCAACAGCATGCTCTTTCAAGTCAGCAATCTCAGGCTTCAAGTCTTCCCATGCATCAGCAAGACAAAGTGGGGGGTATAGGTAGTGTCACAGCAGATGGGAGCATGTCAAATTCTTTTAGAGGAAATGATCAGGTCAGTGCTTCTTTGGTTGCCTTTGTCACCTAATTCTGAGGCGACATTCAAAATTTTGCTTCATTATGCCTGGTGTAGTTCTTAAGCAACTTGTTTCTAGTGATTAATATTTTGCAAAAGAAAGGCGTACACATAAGTAGCTTGGAAATTTTTGGATGCTCAGGTTTAATTTGATTTGTTAAACATTTATATAGACATACATGTCTTTGAACATTTTTTACCTCTCTTATCAAGCTGTACCTTTGTTTTTCCTATATAGCTTCATCTTCGATATATCATGGCCCAAAAATAATAGTCATACAAGGCTTTCTTTCTGTGTCTGAAAACAAAAACCTCCTGTGCCAGGATATTTTCCCTGCACTGCATGTGTTTTCTTTAATGTTTGGTCTTGTTTTCCTATTAGGGTTTCCCCCCCTTATATTTGTTCCTTACATGGTGTTTCTGACTGCTTTAAGGCTTCCAAAAGCCAGACTGGGAGAAAGAGAAAGCAGCCCGTATCTTCTTCTGGTCCTGCCAATAGCTCAGGAACAGCAAATACAACAGGCCCATCTCCAAGTTCAGCACCCTCAACCCCTTCAACACATACTCCTGGAGATGTGATATCTATGCCTGCTGTTCCTCATAATGGCAGTTCTTCAAAGCCTCTTATGATGTTTAGCACTGATGGCACTGGAACTCTTACATCACCTTCAAATCAGTTGGTAAGTGGACTATTCTTGAACATTTCCATCAATGGAAGGAATAATAAATTCCTTGCACGTAGACTCATGGTGATTCCATTCTGGCAGTGGGATGATAAGGATCTTGAATTGCAGGCTGACATGGATCGATTTGTTGATGACGGGTCTCTTGATGATAATGTTGAGTCTTTTTTATCCCATGATGATACGGACCCTAGAGATGCTGTTGGTCGTTGTATAGATATAAGCAAAGGTGCAGCAAAATTTTTTAAATTGATCATAAAGCTGTTGGCTTCATCCAATTTAAATGGTTTCTTGATTGATACCAATTTTTTTTTTAATTGCCATGGTGCGCAATAGAATGCCACTTTTTCTCTCTAAAAAACATATCTTGTTATCGATTAATCAGGATGAATATGTAGTTCAAATCCTAAGCTGCAATCAGACGGCTAATTCTTTGCTTAGAGAACTCAAGTAATATAGTATATTTCTCCAAATGCACAACAGAATATTTTCCTCTGCATGCTTCTCTTATCTCCAAATGCTAATCAGGACATTATTAGCGGTATAATTTTGGGAGTATGTTTCTCTTATCTCTATTTTGTGGTGCTGCTTTGTTGCCATTTAATTTCTCGACTAGCATATAGAGATGTCAAATCAGAAACTGAAGTAAAATCTATGTAGTCTGAGGCCAGTGACTTCCTTTGGTTTTAGGCTTATTCACATTTTCTGAAGTCAATTTTGTACAAGCTAGTTCAAGCAAAGTTGTCTGTTGCCACTTCTCATCTGATGGGAAATTGCTCGCAAGTGGTGGCCATGACAAAAAGGTTGGTTGATTAGTTTTTAAGCATATTTGATCCAGTACTTCAAGTGGTCAAATGAATTGACAGTGTCTGACTTCATGTCTTTGACTTTCGAAACAAGAAAAAATTGGTAATTTTCACATCATTTGTTGTATATATAGAATATCTCACCTTTTTTTCCTGATGGCTTTCCAATGCAGGCTGTCTTATGGTTCGCAGATTCTCTAAAGGCAAAAAATACTCTTGAAGAACACTCGTCTTTAATAACTGATGTCCGTTTTAGTCCAAGCATGTCCCGTCTCGCAACATCTTCATTTGACAAAACTGTCAGGGTTTGGGATGTTGACAATGTTAGTATATTTATTTACTTGTTCACTCTAATAGTACAATCTTTTTAAGAAGTACGTTCTATGGATTCTAATTCTATTTTGGATTGGTCACATCAAAGGTATATAGGTCATGCTGCCTTTGAAGTGTATGAAACATTCACTGTGAGAAGAAAATTTGTACACGAGATAATTAAATTTGATGTCTGTGGTTGTTCCATGGGATTTTAGGTGCAGTGAGCAAAAGGGATATCATGTCTAAAATAAATCTACCCTAGCAACCAAAGCTGTGTTGTACTTGAAGATAAATTATCTTACAATTGTGTTCCCTGGTAGAGGAGTTTCCAGATTCAATTTTACCATTCTACAGTATAATGCTATGACACCAATTCAGGTTGGCATGATCGATTGAGTGGTAGGGGCTCTCATTCTCTAAGCAAATGATTGGGAGGTTCATTTCTGAACCATGCATATGGAGCAAAACTTATTGGGATGGGTCTACATTTTGCTCTTAATATCCCAAGGAGATTAACTTTTGTTGCTGGCAAAAGATAATTATCCATATGAAAAAAATAATGCTATGATGGTTTGCAATGAAGTTGGTTCTTCAAGACTGTTGATGCAGGGATTCTAACCCTCGAAAGTTTACCTTTGCAGCCTGGGTATTCACTTCGCACCTTCACAGGACATTCTACATCTGTTATGTCACTAGATTTTCATCCTAACAAAGATGACCTCATCAGCTCTTGTGATGGCGATGGTGAAATACGATATTGGAGTGTAAATAATGGCAGTTGTACCAGAGTCTCTAAGGTAGAATCTTAGTTTTCTTTGCATTACATGTGTTATCTGTTTTATTTGGGATTGTGTAGTGATTGTACATTCATTTTAGTCTTCTGTTGCTTGTGTGGAGATCGAGAAGGCCTGTGATTGTTTCACTGATATCTCTAATTTGCCCCTTTATGTCATGCTGATTAGGGTGGCACCGCCCAGATGAGGTTTCAACCACGCATAGGGAGGTATCTTGCTGCTGCTGCGGAGAATGTTGTCTCTATACTTGATGTGGAAACAAACACATGCCAATATTCATTACAGGTTGGTTTGCACCATCGTACATGTGGGGATAAACTTATTTTTGTGAACCTTCCAAGGTTGTGTTTAGCCCCTGGTTGGGCTAATGAGTTTCGATTGGTTGACCTGGTTCAATGATCATTCAATTATTGATAGTCATTCCCAAGGGTGAAAGTTGCCGTCTGTTTGATCTGAGCTGGGCAAAAAATTATTCTCATTGTAGATGATCTATAATGATCTGATGCTCTATTAATGGTTGGATTCCTCTTAGCAAACTGCCTATTCGAGTATGTTTTAAAAACTGCCCCTAGAAGATTTTTAAAATCACTCTTTGGTTGTGGCTCTATGATTGTAGGGACATACAAAGCCAATACATTCTGTCTGTTGGGACCCTTTTGGAGAGTTGCTTGCATCAGTCAGTGAGGACTCTGTCAGGGTTTGGACTCTTGGATCAGGGAGTGAAGGGGAATGTGTCCATGAGCTGAGCTGTAATGGGAATAAATTTCATTCATGTGTTTTCCATCCGACGTATACTTCATTGCTGGTCGTTGGATGTTATCAGGCAAGTCAACTAACACCCTGACACTTGTAACTCTGCAGTTCATGTTTCATTTCATATCCCTGATGAATGATATTAAAATCTATAATGTATTTGTGCAGTCTTTGGAGCTCTGGAACATGGCTGAGAACAAGACAATGACTCTGTCAGCTCACGAAGGATTAATTGCTTCCTTGGCAGTCTCAAATATAACTGGATTGGTTGCTTCAGCCAGTCATGACAAGTTTGTAAAGCTTTGGAAGTAACCTGAATATGATTCTGTGCCCATCTCCAACTAGAGGGGGCTAGGCGGCTTTTACCAATTTGCCCCCTTCTTTTGCTTCATCAAGCCCACCTTCTTTTTCTCCCACTTCGATACGAACCTGTTTCATTGCCCATCCTTGTTAATTGCCTGTTTTGGCTCATGCATCAATATTAACATCTAGAAATTTCCTTCCTGCATCAACTGTTCATCAAACTCTTTTGGCAGTTAGTTGGCAAATTAATCAGTTTAATAGATTTTTCTGCTCGTTCAGCCAAGTTGCTAAATGCTGATGTTGGTACTGCTATCCTCTCATGATTTGAACTGAGGCCTACGTGGCCATTGCAAAGAGACTTTATTGGAGAAACACGTTCCTGGTTCACACAAGTTAGTGTCGTTGACAAATGTTCCTTGTGTGTTTTTGGTCTGTCTCCGAGAAACTCCTACAGTTGGCATAAGTTAAACTTGGAGGACAATACGGTGCCTGTCGCCCAATAACCTTATCATTACCATAACTCCAACCAACAGTGGCCCACTACTTATTACAAAAAGAGGGTCTCCACGGAAAAAAGGGACAAAGATGACTTAGAAAAACATGTACCTGATGTTCACCCACTTCATGCCTATGAGCTTAACATGACACAGGGGCATGAAGCATATGCAGTTTACCAAATGAGTCGACTGTTAAGACTTTTGTCCAGTACAATCATATTCCTGCGAGTCTAAAAAGGACATCTTTTTCTTAAATTACTGTCACCTAATGTTGTCTAAAAGAGTTTGATATTGTGAATTATGAAGTTATTATGTGAGGTGTATATGTCAGTTTTGTGCAGATTTGGGCCCTCCAGTTCGCTGGAAATCTCTGGTGTGTTCTATCATACTCATGCTGATGCATGTGAAAGAGAGAGAGAGTCTCATAACAAAACAACGCGTGGTTTTGTGTTCATATGGACCACTCAAAGGAAAAATGGTTTTGTGTTCATATGGACCACTCAAAGGAAAAACACAGAATAACACCAATACTCTGAATGAGTTAGTAGTACTCTATACTCTGCTTTCCGTGTTTCTTTGAAAAGTGCCATTTACCTCTATCCTTTCTGTATCGAGACAACCATTGTGCCACTGTCTGATGTTTTGTCCCCCATTGTTTTTTTTCCCTTCTCTAATTCAGCAGCAGTATAATTTAGAAAAATGGAAAGAGACAGATACACAGGACAGCAAAAAACAAATATAACAAAATGCGCTGATGCTTCTTAATCCAAACGCTACAAAGATTCACTGAATCTTGTTCTGATCTCTTTAAAAAAAAAACAGAAGGTGATGTGCGTCTAATGCTATTTGTAAGATCATATCATGAGAGAGCAAGTCATATTGTTGAACTCTGGGTTATAAAAAAATATGAAGGAATAAGGGATATTTATGGAGATAATGACTGATTAGGACCTAGGAACAACTGAACTAAATGAAGGGATTTATATAGAAGAAGAGAACAGCAACACATGGTAGTTGAAAGGAATAGGAAGCTAATTAAATTTGGGCAATTGCCCTGAAAGGGGATAGAATATAGATATCTAAGTAATTAATAACAACTACGTTGGTGGCACGTGACTTTGCCGACTTGTTCAATCTAGCAAAATAAATTGTCTTGTCCCCAAATGTCACTGTCCTTTTAATTCTTTGTTCCGAACTTTTTTTCGTTTTTTGAATTTCTTCAAAACTTCATTCACTTTCCAAGATTGTATTGGACTTGTACATGTATATATACGTTTCAATACATACATGTGATTGCATGTAGTGAACACAAGTTTCAATTTGTTGGATTATCCCTACCCCCTTCACATAATTTATTTTCCCTCCAACTTCATTTATTTTTTGAGTGCTAATATCGATTAATTTACACCTAATGGTATTTTTAGTTTTTGATAAAGCAATGTTTGGCTGGATTGGAATATCAAGAATGAACCAGGTGGCAGAAAATTTAAAAGATGGTCATGGACTAGAACTTTCGGTGTCATCTGTTGGTTACTTTGGAAGAATAGATGCAAACGAGCTTTTCAAGGAGCAAATGATCAGCCTAGAGACTTGGTGCACCGTTGTCTCCACCATCTTATGGAGGGTGTGGACCAGGGAAGATTTAGACACAAAAT
>JBAGKO010000013.1:21682104-21693991 GCA_037177275.1 Acacia concinna
TGGACATTTTAAGCTAGATAATGCATAAACCAATGAACCAAGGCCAAGCATTTCTTAAAAAATACCAAAAAATGAACTAATAAGGAAGGAAAACGTGCTAAACCATAATTGATTGTAAATAGCACAATTCAATGCATCCCAGTGAGAGAGGACTAGTATTTTCTCTTCTATATGATTGGCTATTGTAATACTAATACTAGTTCATTAACATGCATAAGCATTTACACCAAATTTCTTTTATTTCTAAATATAAGATCTAACTCTACTTTATATATAAGCCAAATTCCAAGTTAGAAGGAGGTATTTGGGAGGCAATTGAATTTTCCAACACCTGCTAGCTCCAAAAACTCCAACTTCCAATGATGTTTCACATCATAAAACAATTTTGTTTTGAAAATTACATTCCATAACTTATAAAACAAAACTTACATGACATGCTAATGGTTTTCAATTAATGCACGAAGCATTAAATGATGAAGATTAGAATATATCTTATGACCTCAATGATTAGTAACAAACACTTTATTATATATAATCATGAAAGAAGAGGACAAAAACAAAACAAGCAAATAAAACAATTATCACATATCTTGGCTTTGCACAATCATTTCAAAGGTAAAGTGAGTTTTTATTCATAAGGACTTGTATCACTTATTCACCTAAGCAAATCCTAAATTGACTTTCAAGACTTCCCATTCTTCTTCTGTGACTAAAGACACATACCTCCAATTTTTATATGACATTGAAGATGAAATATGTAGTCCAAGTACAGTTAAATTTTGACTACCAGCAAAACATTTGAAGAATTGAGTAGGGCAACAAACATTTTTCAGTTAACAATTCAAAGCTCTATATCTACAAATAGCTCGAACTCATAAAATTAATAGTCAAAACCACATAATGTCACAAAAACAGCAGCATACCAAAACCAACCAATATCCTCACAATATGGAACTGAGTAATGCTCATAAAAGATTCAAGAAATACACTTTGTTTGAGGTGATAAGAGATCAGTTGAACAAAATATACTTATAATCAAGAATTTCTAACAATGAGTACAATAATAACTCAAATTCCCAAAGACATGACTTGTCTTCACATTCCATATTCTTTGGAACAACAAAAAGAGAAACAGAGTTCACTCACAGAATTAAAAATAGATGAGGTTCCTCTCTCTCTCTCCTCCTCCCGTGAATTGTTTCTGGATCTCCTTGAGCTTGGAAGGTAGATTATGGATTCAAAAATTGCAGAAGCATTTTCGCATGATGAAAAACATATTGTGTGATGACTATAATGCTACTAATTGTTTCTAACAAGGTCCCTGAACCCAAAAAAAAAAATTTAAACTTGTCAAAGTGTTCAAAATCCAGGATGTTGTGATGACAAAGGGGTCAGGGAAACAAAAAAGACTTGCAACTATCACATATATTTCGCCAAACTCACTAAAAGAGTTAATGATAGGTCTGCTTCAGTGACGGCAAGGGAACAAGCAAAATAAGTAAAATCAAATTTGCAACCAACCTGCCTCAGCGACGGCAAGGGGATATGCACTAACTTCCACGACGGCGGCCTCCACACTACTCAGAAAAGAAGAAGAAGGCTGAGGACGTTGGTGTCGAGTGGGTGTAGATCTCACGCAAACGACGTGGATCGACCTCCAATCAAGTGTGCAAGGGTAGATTGACCCCCCACTTCTCTACAGAAGCCTCCACTGAAGTTTGAGACATGGGATCCACGCAGCAGGTGCCAACCACGATGGTAGACAATGGTGGGCACGATTGTTCTTCACTTTTTACACGACAGTCATTGCTGGAACCAAAGTCCACAGTCACAATGCAAGTGAGAGTTTTTGCTTTTTTGACCAAGTTGGTGGGTTTTTTAAATGGCATTTATGGCTCACAATGGATACAAGTCTACTAGATGAAAAAATAAGCAACAATTTTGATCTTATAGATATAAGACACTTAAAACAAATAAGACCAATTAACATATTTTTTCCCCAAGCACTCTAATATGAAAAGTCCAATTTTAAAAATCCGTTTTTGCTCTAAACCTCCGATTTTGGCCCATTAACGCTATCCCAAACACATTGTAAATCTAACCCTTTTGTCGACTTTATAATTTTATAAACTCACGGAGGCATGGTCCTTCCAGATTACAAGCGTGGTATGTCATTCCCCAGGTCAGGCCCAAAATGGGCCAATGATTACATTTATTTTTGGGCTGATGGCCAATTTTAAATTTTTATCATCATCATCAGTATCATCTTGGAAATAATTAGAAGTTTTTTTTTTTTACCTCAGGAAATAATTAGAAGTTAAGATACTGCTATAAACTTCTCCGGTGAATATACTTCATAATCATATATTTTTCGTGTATTATATAAAGTATAAAGAATAATTATATTGTTTTTTTATATTTTTTACAGATATATAATTATAAATGTATACATTAACCAAATCATCAATAATACTCACTCCGTTCCTATTTATAAGACCCAGTTGACTTTTTTGGAGAATTCTAGAAAAATTCTAAGAAAGTTAATTACATTACTTAATCATATCATATATCACATTTTATTACATTATATATTAGTTTATAAGTCAAACAATATAATTTGAAGAAAAACGATAAATTTTAATGTCTTAAAGTAATGTAACTAGCTTTCTTAAAATTTTCTTAAGATTTTCTAAAAAAGTCAACTGGGTCTTATAAATAAGAACATGGGTAGTACATACATAATCCAATTACATTTCATAATTAATATGCGTAATTCTGAGCTTATTTATATCTAGGTGTGTATATTTCACAATCAATATGGAAATTAAGTCGTATACATTAAGGACCGGACAAGTGTCTGTAGTTGAGCTAAAAGTAGTCGTGTCGTTAGGTTCGGCCTTTTATCAAGATATTGTAAACACTAGACTTACCAACAGTCATTTATTTTATTTTAATTTTTTTCCGTAAAACAGTCATTTTATTTTTTATCTAAGATCTTCTTGGTAAATTTTTTTACTGTTTTAAAAAAGCCTCTGGTTCATTGGTAGCCAATGAAGGGAATGGGAAGTCTCTTCCAATATGGAGTACAATGTCAAGCATCTATAAACTCTTCAAATATTAAATTAAAATTTTCTAAAATTTTCACTTGAATTATCTCTCATCATTTATAACTATGCATAGCTGATGATGATATAATTGAATCATGAATTTGAAAATTTAAAACGTTTATAATCAACCATGTGTTTTAGGTCAAACCAAAAAAAAAAAAACCATGCGTCAGTTTCTAAAATAATACGCAAATGCAATACTAGCTAATAATTATTAATTAGTGTTAAAAATGACATTAATTTATTTTTTCATTAAAACAAGTCAATACAATATGAGAAACAGTATAGCACATGACAACGCGGTTTGTGACAAAGTCAACTTTACAAAGTTGATATTCTCAATACTATAGTGTTTATTCAGAAATTGATTTCTGATAAAAAAACAGAACATATTCTTTTGAAGGGGTTATAAAATTTAAATGTATTATGTGTTGCGTGTGTGCAGTTTGAGAAGCCAGGATGCATGTATATATATGACGTAATTAAACAAAACATAAGTCACGCAAACAGGAGATAGTAATGAAAATGAACTCTTTATAATAGAAAATAATTAAAAATCTATTTTCAGAGTTATTGGTACAAAAGTAAGTTTAATTCCTCAGAAAGGATCGTCTTTTTGGATTCAAATATGTAACTTAATCATTCGAAGCCATCTAACTAAATAAGTCCATGCCCCCAAGTTTCAAGTGATAATTAAGTTTTGTTTTAATCCAATCCCACTTATTAATGGCTAAATAAGCTCAATTAAGCTGCAACGCACGTGGCACCAACCAAGTTCTCCCCCCCCCCCCCCCCTCTCTCACTCACGCATGCACATAGAAATAGCAATAATGATGATAGAGTACGATAGCAAATATAATTAGGCTTGACTCATTTTAAATATCAGTTTGAATTAGTGGTAGAAATTACTTTTTTAATATAATTTACAATTTTTTTATACAATATAATTTACAGTTATGAAATAAGTATGCGAGACAATTTTGTATTAGAATGCGTGAACACGCTTTACCAATATTAAGTTAAACATGCACTAAGTAACACAAATAAGTGTGTGCATGTGTGTGTGTGTATATATATATTATGGTGTGTGAGAGAGATAGACAGATACCCTTCATCATGTCCCTTCTCATTTAAAAGAAGAGGCTCAAACAAGTCACAAGTTACTACAACAACAACAATAATACAGTTTTATTTGCAAAGGAGTCTCATTCTGATTTCTTACAAACCAATGTGTCTATATATATATATAAAGGTTAATTCAAACTCTGCGTAAATCCGATCCACCGGCCATTTTAATTTGATACAAATATATATAGTTGCAACTTATACATGTGGGTGTACACACAAGCTGTCTCACAATAAAAAGGTCGGAAGCCCTACTGGCTACACCCAACACCCCTTTTTCAGTTTTTTTTTTTAAAAAAAGAAAGTGCAAATCATTTGATGATATTTCAACTATTTAACTTCAATATATTTAAAAAGATACATTAAGCGTATTTAATATAGATTACTATATGTTCACATTACGTTATACATTGCATTGCATTTTGTGTATACTTAATTACTCCTCTGCTTCTATTTATAGGGCAAAGAGCTTCTTTTTGCCAATATTTACGTTAGGTGAAGGTATAATTTAACTCTTTATTTAACTTCATTCGCATATGACATTTTATATATTAAATAAGAGTAGAGTTCGAAATTTGTTGAATTTATAAAATAGTTAATTAATAAGGTATAAGGTTTTTCTTTAATCCCGTTTAGTTTGAAGAAAATCAGAGGCAAGAAATGGAAAATGGGATTTTCTAGTGGTGACGATTTTTTGGTTTGAAGAAAACCGGAGGCAAAAAATGAAAATCATTTTCCTAGACCCATCAATTTTTTTGTCAACTCATTTTCTTTTCGAGTGCTAACCAAACAAGTGAGTAGCAAAATATTTTCCATTCCTAGCTTTTCTTTCAACCAAAGGGCCCTTAGAAATAGAGCCTAAGGATTTTGAAAAAGTCAAATATTATATTGTCAAACCCAGCTTGGCAAAGAAAATCAGGGTCAAGTGAAAGAAATGATGGGGATGATCTATATGAGAAGTCAAGGGATGAAACACGAGATGAGAATAGGGCATTCAATGGATTCAATCTATTAACGAAATAAGTGTGATTAAAAGTTGAAAAGGCCCGAAGTTCACAAGGGAACATCCTAAAAAAATATTATTAAATAAGTGGGGCCAATTTATAAAATTTCATGTTAAATTAAAAGGAGAAATTTGAAATCATTTTCAAATACTCCCAAATATTTTAAATTGATTAATATACCGGTGATTACAATTTGAAACACTATATGGAATTGATGAAGTTGTACATGATACTGAAGTCATTAATTTATATTATCATATTATTAATCTATATACTTATGTTATTATTGACTATAAAAACTTATGTCTTGTAAATTATACCAACAGGGTTGTTGGTTTTTTTGATATAAAGTTGTTAAAAAAATATAATGAAACGGTAAATTTAAATTTTAATGTTGTTAATCTATATATATATATATATATATATATTGTTATTGACTCCTAAAACTTGTGACATTTATTTTTGGATAAATGTGAAAAATGATGACAAAATTGTTAATTTAATTCTTGTTATCCCCTCAAAACTCCCATGTTGTTAATCATGTTATTATTAACCCTTAAAACTTGTGTCTTAAAGAAATATGGCATATGTGTAAATTTACAACATTTCATTATCTCTGTTTCCTTCTTTTAATTTGACATACAATTTTACAAATTGGCCACACTTATTTATTTATTTTATATATTTTATTAGTACTTTTTTTAAAATGTTCCCAATCCACAAATCAATAAATGGGAGAGAATATTCAAGGAATCCAATCTAAGTCTCAACTAGAAACTTTAAAGCTTGAGTTTATTATAACTATTAATCAGCCTTAACCCCTCTAATTAGGGGAGAAGAATGTTTCTATTGATTTCTTTTTACATTCTCTCTGCTGGGTGTATCCACTATTAGATCAAATTTCAATAATTAAGATTTAATATTATATGGAAATATTATCATAACATTAAATACAATAAAAATTTATCATGATAAATAGAATAAATCACAACCATTAAAACCTGATTTAATGGTGGATACAATCAATGGAGAGACATATTAATGGAGACATTATTTTCCTGTTTCTAGTGTTAACCCCTTATAAGTAAGGCCATACTTAAAAAAAAGTTTATTTTAAATACACTTAATTATTTTTAACTAATTTTAACTATTTTCTTAAACCGTGTAACTCAGTCATCGGCTTTTATAAATAGAATTGAATGGAGTAATTAAAAAGGATAGGAGGAAGTATTTATTAGCACAATAATAGTATTCCTCTAATTCTATATATAAGGCAGAGAGAGAATAAATTTTTTAATATTATTTATAAGACATCTTATTAAAGTTTTGATATTAATGTACAATTTTACCCTTCATTGACATTGTTTTCATTTGAAATTATATATATTAAATGAGGGTAGAGTTAAAAAATTGTTAAATTTTATGGTAAAGTTAATAAGATTTAAAATTTTCTTTATTCGATACAAAAAATATTAGAAATATCTTATATATAAGATCATGTGAGTATTCAATTTGAGACTTCTTGTATTAACTTGGCGAGCCGATAAAGTTCACTGACATTCAAATATCCTAACAATCTCCCATTCAATTCAAGTCGATCACTGACATTTAAGCATCCTAACAATTTCTCATTCAAGTGGACGAGGTTCACCGACATTTGACCATCCTAACAAACTCTCACTCAACCGTAAATACATTAAATCCGCATATTGAAGTTGCCAAACATCAAGTTAGTTATTGAAGCCGCAAAACTCGGGCAAGCTCAATTTTTGAGCTTAAAATGCGTATTCAATTATGAGCTTCTAACGTCATCTTCACACAAGTCCAGGAGAGAACCAAGCTTAGATACCGCTTGTAATAAATTGGAAAGCAAAGCCCCAAACGAGAGAGAGAGAGAGAGAGAGTGAATGAGTTTATCTTAGCAAATTTGGCACAGCATCTTAATTAACTCAAAATCTTAAAGACTTAATCAAGTTTATGAGTAATTCTACTTCTTTATTAGGAGTACTGAATATCACTTACTTTCCTCATTTCCTTAAAAAATTGTATCATCCCTTCACTAATTTCTTAGGTTAAGAAAGGGCTCATCATATATATAACTATGGTTATTGCTACACGCATATATACAATACTGCACCATCTGGAGTATTATCTGTGGAATAACCCCGCGCCTCTGTTTTTATTTATTATTATAAAAAAAAAATCTTTCTATTTCTTCAGAAAAAAGGAAAAGTAAATTTATGTACTTCCGTTTTTTGGCCTTCAATTTCTATCCTTTTTTTAAGTTTTAGGGGAAAATGTAGTACACATTTGAAATAGGGGAAAATCCTATTTAAATCCATTTAAAATACCTAAATTTTAAATTAGGCATACACTTTGAACAAACTCTTAATAGCCTATAGGCTTAAATAGGGATTTCTAAATGTGATAATTTGACTAATATATCTTCAAACTCTATTATCCCCATTTGTTTTGTTATGTTTTTTCCCCTTGCTTGGATATAGTCTCATTCATTATTTGGCAGGTTTTAACCATTTCCTTCAAAGCTTAAACCCAAAACTTGAGTGAAGGGTTCATGTAGTTGTGCAGTTGTTTATAATGATTTCACATACATCTTAGATACATAGTACAATATTAGGGGTAAAGAAAAGTTATTATAAAAAGAAATGTATATTTGTTATTAGCGGAAAAAAGAAGTGTAGATTATGGCACTATGGTTAAAAATATATGAGAATTTATAAATTAAAAATCTTAGGGTTAAAAGTATATGCAAATTTACACATTAAAAATCTTAATTTTTTAGGATATTATAGTCTTTCGACAACATTCTAAAATCCCCAAATTCAAATTTGCTATTTCGAAAAGATTTAATTTAGATTCTCCTTTTTGGAATAGTCACACATATTTTAAAATAACTCAAATTTTTTTAACAATGACCCATATATAATATAGCATATGTGTGCGCACTGTACACACATCAAAGATCGATAAGTACCAAAATTAAAGTAATAAACATGAAGGATAATAAAGTAGACGTTACCGTTAGAAAGACGGAATCAGAGGAGACATTGAGGCTGAGAGGGATCATGTGGCTGTAAGTAAACTGTGCGATAGAGCTAGCTGTATACACTATCTCTCTCCTCCATATCCACGATTTAAGTTCTCTCTCTCTCTCTCTCTCATATAGCCATATTCTCTATCTCTATACATACATGAACTCATCGACCTATTGGACTTGATTCCCTCTTTCTTCTAGCTCCTCCCATAACTGTTCTTAATTTGGCTTCTTAAATTTTCTCTCATTATTTTATTCATTCTTATTCTTCCCTCCCCCTTTTCCCGGTGGTACGCTACTAACAGACTATATATACACACCGGAGGCTTCTTCACAAACACACAGACAAAGAGAAGTTACAATCCAGAGAGGGATCATATATAGAGATGGATTCTGATGGTAATAACAGCGAGATGAAGATTCCCTGTCTGGTTTTCTCTGAGCTTGAAGAAGGGAGTGACGAATGGCGAGATATGAGCAGGAAAGTGAGGGAGGCTTGTGAGACTCATGGCTGCTTCATTCTTCTGCATAAGAGAAGCAGTTTGATTAGGTTGCAGGAAGAAATGTTGTCAGCCATGAAAGCTCTGTTTGATCTCCCTGAAGAGACCAAGATGAAGCACACTAGCCCTAAGCCTTACCGGAGCTACCATGCGAACTGCCCCGTCATCCCTCTCTGTCAGAGCTTCGGCGTCGATGACGCTCCTCACCCTTTCACTGCTCAGGCCTTCACTCACCTCATGTGGCCTCAAGGAAATCCTACTTTCTGGTATATATATATATATATATATAGATCCTCTTCTTCTTCTTCTTCCTCATTGTTTAATTTTCCAGTGTATATTAAAGTCTGAGTTTTTGAACATATGAAGGAACTGGAAGACACACCAAACTCGCTCACACCATTATGTCTGTTATATTAAATACGAGCTTATCCTTTCGAAACAGATTGCAGTTATAACGGTGCTTAATTATACGTTGGCATGCCATTCAGTAAAGAAAATAACTGCCGGCCGTTTCTCTCTTTTGATGTTTTTAACGCTGTTAATTAATTGGTTTCATGGTCGGTGATGATGATGACGACGTACGTGGCTGGACATGAACACACACAGCGAGACGATGAAGTCGATGAGCGAGGAGCTGCTGGAGCTGAACTTAGAGCTGATGAAGATGATCGTGGAGGGTTTTGGCCTTCCCAAACACTACGTCTCGGACGTGGAGAGGATGAAAAGCACAAGCTATTTCAGAATGATAAAGTACAAACCGCCTCCTCCTTCTTCAAGCGACCAAGACCTTGAGACTGGTCTCATTCCTCACACTGACAAATGTGCCATCACCACCCTCTGTCAGAACGATGTTCATGGACTTCAAGTCCTGTCCAAACAAGGCCATTGGATTGACGTGAAAATACCCCGCCACGGCGTTGTCGTCGTCGTTGGCGATATCCTCAAGGTATGAAACCCAGCCATTGTTATCACCATTAATAATGGACTATATATAGCTCTCTCTGTCTCTCTCTCTCTCTCATTGATCAAATTGAAATGCAGGGTTGGAGCAATGGGAGGCTTCATGCGGTGACGCACAGGGTGATGATGGGTGGCGATAAAGCGAGGTATTCGTTCGCGCAATTTGCGCTGCCTGAGGATGAAGATGAGATTGAGGTGCCGCCTGAGCTGGTTGATTCTGATCATCCTCTTCTTTATCGACCTTTCAGCTATGGACAATACTTCGATTATTATATCTCAACCCTCCAAGAAAACGCACTGGAAGTGTTTGCTGGTGTGTGAAAGATGATCTATATATCAGCTTAATTATCAGAATATATAATACAATATTATATATATATATATAGTTATGTCGTGTGTGAACAAGTTATTATGATATAGCATGGATATCTATCTAGGGGGTTCTCTCTTTCTGCTGTATTTTCCAAATTATTAATTAGGGTATGAGCTAACTCTAGCATTAAGAATAAATAAAGTACTCCCCCTTTATTAAAAAAAAATGGTGCTTTTCTTTTCTTTCATGCAAGAAATTAGCAGTTCATATGGTGTGCCAATGTTAATATTTTGCCCTTTGAGAATACAAGTATTATATATAGCGCAGCTCATGATCTATATATATATATATATATATATATCATATTTTATATGGCTAAGGCAAAGAAACGTGTCGAGTGAGAAATGAATAATCAAAACGAAAAATTTGCGTTGGGCCGGGGTTTAATGGTGGGACCTTAGACGTGTTCTTATACAGTAATTATTCCGAGAGCTACACACGGAGAGATTAATGTCTCCATGAAAAGATTGTTATTGTCACATCGATATCATTAAGGAGGCAGTGAAATGACTTTTTTGTTTTGTTTTGTTGGTATAAGCAAAAGTGATGGTTTTGTTAATCATGCTAATTCACTTTGCACTTTGGTGAACTAATTAAAACAGTTGAGTTAAAGTTGTAATGTACATACAACGTATGGATATCATTAAAGGGCTGTTTGGAGATTTAGAGATGAAACTTTTATGACTTAATTTAAAGGAATTAAAGAATTGGGTTTAAAAGTTTTTAATTAATTTTTTTTATTTTTTTATTTTTTATATTATCTTTATTAAAATTTTATAACTCAATTTTTTTAATTTTTTAAAATGTAATTTATAAAAATTCCTTCTCCTTCCCTCCTGCCAAATAGACATTTTAGTGTGTGAGGAGATCTTATATGTCTAATCAATGACTACGCGTGATTAATTTGATGGGAATCAGACTTAGAAAAGCTAGTGGAGTAAAAACTGAAAACTGAACGATTATTTGACATTGACATAGTAATTTAAATGAAGAACTTGGATCTGTAATTAGTTAGTTAGTGTGGGGCAGAGCATGCTTGTCATATGGGTGTTATTCTCTTCCCCGTGTCTAGCGGCAGAGAGAATTTGAAGTAAAAGCGTTAGGTTTGGCTAACTTTACACAACTCTTAATCGCTCATTTTTCGTCCTTCAAATTAATGTCTTTACGTATTTGTCAGAAAAATCATAATAATAATAATAATATATACAAAAAATACATATGAAATTCACATTTAATCTTTATACTCATTATCTATTTCAAATATATACATATTCATTCTACAAATACACACTAGATCTGTCCCTTTGCCTGGTTTTGGCAAGAATTATAATGAGCTCGTCAGGGTTGCGTTGCGTGAGCAATTGACGGTTCAGTGGCAATTAATCAAAGGAAAATGGTAATAAAGTCTCAAGAAACTAACATAATTATTAAAAAGTCTCACCAATAAACATAATTATTAAAAAGTCTTAATGTTCTAAGAGAAAATTAACAACTTAGTAGGTGGAATTAACAACTTAGTATGCCTAATTTACAACTTTGATAACGAGTTAGACAACTCCGTTCTAACATTTTAACAACATCCAGGTAATAATTGTTAAAATGTTTGAACGGAGTTGTTAAAAATTACTATCTAAGTTGTAAATTTAGTTTCCTAAGTTGTGAATTCCATATACTCAGCTATTACAACACTATGTTTGAATGGAGTTGTCAACACTCACTACTAAAGTTGTAAATTGGACCTACTAAGTTGTCAATTTTGCTTA